>JAGFPH010000008.1:453855-490748 GCA_018207615.1 Philaenus spumarius
GAGGAACCAGACGAGCTATAAGGTCATGTAAAAAAATAAATGTGCAGAATAATCTCCTATATAAATTGTTACATAAAACCCCCAAAAAATTTCATTTACTTCCAGTCAAAAACGTGCTTCAGGTTATTTGATTTTGAAAATCCACCCACCGTCTGTACCAAATTTGAACCTTACGTAAAATGAGACCGTTAGAGTCCGGATATATTTATAAAATTTTTAATGAAACCCCAAAAAGTGTTCTGATGACCATTATCGATGTTCATTGACTATTTTCCGGACCTTAGTGTTCACCATTAGAGTCACTGCAATAGCTCATCTAGGGAAATTTGCTAAAAACATACGGGAGGATAATTTAGTTATAAAAGGTGAAATTCGCAACATTTTGGAACCGAATAGGCCTATAAATACACCTGCCTATTCTTCTCTCACTTCCACACAAATTGAGGTCATTGTATCTATTTTATTGTAACTAAAATTTTACTGTATAAATTTTACCTAAAATTATATATGTCTAATCGTACTTTAAAGAAAATGGCGTACCCTCGAACGAAAACGTCCTATTGAAAGGTGTACATATCAAACGACAGGCACTACAAGAAGTACCAACCCGCATTTGAACCGGCCTCGCAGGTGTCGTCATTAACGTACAAAAAAATACACAAAGAGTGACCAAAACCCAAACAAGATGGCGCCTGCCGAGAAACCTTTCGCCGTAATAAAGTGAAGTTTATTTAATCGAAAGTAACACAATCGATAGTTACTATCGAAAAGCAACAAGTTTCAACTTGTTTATGCAAATGAGCTGGCAACGCTGGGAAGTCTATTGGTTTATTCAATTCTATGACAAATGCTATGTAATTGAAAGTTGTTTTATTTGTTTGACGGGAGTAAGTAAATACTACAACATCGATCGGGAAAGAGGAAACTCTGCTTCGCTTACTCGATGCTTGTTTTACATCGAAAACTTCCCAGTCCCGAGGGAATATCAAGGACGTTTAACTTACCGCGGTTTTATAAATACGTTTTATTGGAGTGAATGTTTTCGTTCCGTAAATCACTTCTCGGAAAATGGGTTTGCAATTTTGCGCTCATGAAAAGTTTACAATAAATTAATTTGACCACGCAGCTGAACCGCTGACTTAAGTTAAATTTATACCTTATAAGGTTTCAACCAACAATTTGGGAAATTGGTCTACTCACGAAGGCCTGAGTGTACGAATTAGTAGAATTTATTTGCACTAGCTTTGCGAGTTTGTCTCGACCTTGCGGCCACGGTTTATGAACTGCATCGCTTCGCTCAAAATGTACAAATTCAGTAGTCGGCCTCGTATCAGAAGATGCCTCTACAATAAAACCCCCCACGTGGATTTCAACCCTGTAATTTTATGTTTTCATCAAATTTGGGGCGTACCAAGCTAGCTATAGATTGTATGAAAAAAGTAATGCAGAATAATATCCTACATTTTATAGTTTTAGATAAAACTATAAAAAAATAATTTTAGTTCGAAAAATCTATAAAAATAGTTACTTTCGGCTAAAAAATGTGTTTCCGGTTGTTGGATTTTTTCTAACAAACTCGTCCAAGCGGCAACCAACGTGTGTACCAAATTTGGATCAAATCGGGCTTATTATTCGGTCGTTAGAATGCAAACTCATAAATACGTATATAGGCTTTATAAAATGTTTAAGCAAACCCCAAAACGTGTTCTGGGGAACCATGATCGATGCTCATTTACTACTCTCGACTTTATGTTTCACCATAAGGGTGAAATTGCTCATCTTTCCTACGGAAATTCGCTAATAACTCGATCACGCAGCTGAACCGCTGACGTGAGTTGAGCGAATTTCCAAAACTCAGTTTATAACTTATTATTATAATATGCTAACTTTCTACCGTTATTAGCGAATTTTAATAGGAATGATAAGCTATTTCAGTGACTCTTATGGTAAGACTTATGGTCTGCAAAAGTCAATGAGCACCGATCATGGTCCCCGGAACACGTTTTGGCTTGTCATTTAACATTATATAAATATAGCTTCCATATAGCCTATATGTGCATTTTACGTCCGATTTGGTCCAAATATGGTATACACATTAGTTTTCTAAGTGGCTCAGACGAGATCTTTAGCCAAACAAATCCAAATCGTCCGGTTATCAAAAAATCGTTTAAAAAACAGTACTCGGTTCAGATCCAGATAAATTTCTGATCCGATGACGACAGCAAAACGAGTTTGTCCATTGCGAGCGAAGCGAAGCAGTCCAAAATCCGTGGTTGCAAGTTCGAGGTGCAAACTCGCTAAGCGCAGTATATAGTCTGAGGCTTCAGGGCTGAGGTGGAAACTAGGAAAGCGAGTTTTCCACAGCTAGTGAAACGAAGCAGCGCGTGAGCCTAGGCTGCTGGAGGCTGAGGTGCACCAAATTCTACTAATAATATTCGTATACGCAGGCAGCCTTTGTGAATAGACCAATTCCCCAAATGTTTAAAACCCTAAAACGTATATAAATTTATTTTTTTAAATACGCTCAACTCACGTTAGCGATCCAGCAGCGTGATTGAACTATTTTAATATTCTAATAAGCTATAATTACTTTAATATTGCCATGTGGTAGCATTCAAGCATTAGTTTAGTATTGTAATAAGCTAGGATTTTAGAAATAATTAAACATTTCACTCGTAATAAGCAACCGTAACACGTCACTTAATAGCCTACTTTAATAGTATTAAAATAGGTTAGCAATGTTTTAATATTGAAACAGGCTAGTATTATTAATTGTAATACTAGCTGACCCGTGCAAATATTTCGCAAGTTAGGTGTAGGCCTACTTACTTGATTTAATTTGATTGATTTGTGTGACAGGTTATACTTGCATGTAGAATGTAAACAATGTAACTAACAGCTGTCATGTTAGTTAAACAGATTGTTAATAGATGGCGCCTTTCATTAGGAACCATTACAGTGACTAGATAGAGACAGTGTGGCCACATGAAAGCGGCCGCCATGTTTTTCCTAAAAGTAATGTTATCTGCCATAAAGTATAATGTAATTTATTTTCAAAATATTTATAAAACCTTTTGTTTTATTTCATAAAGGCCTCGTAAACAACTTTTTAAGTGATAAAAAGTAGTTAGAAAGCAGATAAGTTGTTTAAAATGAAATAACCTATAAAAAATAATGGTTTAGCCTACTATCACAGTTTTTACTAGCCTATGCCGATAGTTGAGTAGCCTACTGGACGTTAATTACAAACTAATAAAGCTATATAAAAACAAGTTGCACTATTATTTTCTTTGTTCAATTCTACGTAAAAAAAACATTTTGCAGTTCAATTACATTATTTATGCGGTTTATTTGAATAAAAGTCAAGGTTTTGTATTATTTCAAGAAAAACATTTTTCAATAATTTGTAGCTATCTGAAAAAGTATTTTACTGGTCATAATGAAATTTTTTTAATTAAATTGAATTCTCAACTTATATAACAAATGCACCATAAATTTTAAACAACAATTTTGTTGCTTAAAATTCCCAGAGTTAAAGTTTTGTGGCAAGTTAATTATGAAATTTGTTTTTACTGATTTTAGGTTTCAATTCAGTTTGAAAAGCAAAATCTTAAAAATGATTTTCTTAAAGCTAAATTTGAAATTTTTCCTAACTTAATGAATAAATTAAAATATCAAAAATTCAAAGTAAAACAAAACGAAAAATAAAACAACGAATAGGCCTAAATCAAAATAGAAAATTATTATCCTGTTGTTAATTAGCCTTTTTTATCAATGATTAAATTTTACAAATTAAATATTTTCAAAGTTACACTTTCTGATTTTTACAATGCATTTATTTCGATCTGATTTTTTTTAAATAAGCGAAGCAATTAAAACTTTCCTAACTAACTCATTTATTTCTATTTCAATTGAAAGCTAATAATAAAATTATTGTCTCTAACAACAATTTAACATCGAAATTATAATTCTTTGATTTTGAGGTTAGGCAATTCAAGATTTTCAAGTTTAAGCCGAAAAACAGGCTTCATTATTAATTTCCCTCATTATTTCAGATAGGCCTACTTATTAATGTGATTCTTGCCTTAGATTGTACCTTCACCAAGACTAAAAGAAAGAAAAAATAACGATGACAATTTAATTTGAAAACTATAAACAAACGTAGGGCTAACACGGACGAAATTATAGGTTTGGGACAAAAACAGTTCTTAAAATTGCGTAATACTAATATTTATTGCATTTATCTTTTCTATTGATAAAAAGGATTAGCCTATGTTATGAACTTTTTAAAATGTTGTAAATAAAAGACTTTTGGTACGTACTTACTTCTGAAATATGCGCGCTGAAGATTCCGTAGAGTGGTGGGAGTAGCCTAATCTGCTGTCATTTCCTTATTAATTTGGTGAAATATCACATACTTCAACACAAATCGCTTTAAAATAACTATTACGTTTATTTTAAAGTAAAAACTAACAAATATCTGTTAAAAAATCGGTAAAATCGCTTTTACAATATGTGAACGTGAATGAATGTAATGTAAACAGATATGAATTTAGGAAAAACATGGCTGCCGACATCTTGACCAATAGGAAACAAGACCTCACTTGGCCACACTGTCTCTATCTAGTCACTGTAGGAACCATATACATTATAGGTAATATAAAAGTTTTTTTAAATAAATTTTTATAACGAAATCATGAATTTTAAGTTGTTTGTCTATTTTTCGTCAATAGCGGGGAACATAAGTTTAAAATGCTGCTCGAACAATTAATTTTGATGAAGAATTAAGGGAGATATACCTTAGCGACAAAAACACCTTTGAGAAATAATATATAAGGTATTATATATTATTATAATATTAATTTTAATATTCTAATATAATATTATTATTTTAATGTTATTGTATTCTTTAATTACTTTAATAATTGTAATAAGCTACTGTCATTGTAATAAGCTAACGTGATTTTAACATGCTGCCATTATTTGTTTAATATGCTAGGATTATTTTAATTTTGTGTTATGATAATATTAATGTAAAATATAACGAATTTGTAATGAGCTAACATAATAATCGCATATATTATTTCTCAAGGCCATTTTTTTGTCGGTACGCCATAACTTCCTTAATACATCATTAAGTTACATGAATGAGGCATCATTTTAAAGCTTTCCTTAACCGCTACACTGGAAAAATAGACAAACAGCTTAAAATTCAAGTTTTAATAACAAAAATTGATTAAAAAAACTTTTATATTATACTTTGTATGTTCCTAATGAAAGGCGCCATCTATTAACCATATGTTTGACTAGCATGACAGCTTTTAGTTAGATTGTTTACACTGTAAGATTGTATAGGGAAACTGTTATTTATAAACCAATGTAAATAAATAAACTTAATTAACAGGATTAAATCAGGTAAATGTAGGCCTACTCCGAACTTGCGAAATATTCGCACGGGTCAGCTAGTAATATTATTATTGAAGAACTGCCAAAAGTCACATTAATTCTCGCAACTAGAATAGATTAGAATAGAATAGAATAGTATAGAATTGAATATTTGCTTTATTTTTATTAACTTATTACAGCAACATTAGCTTTTTAACATATTTTTAACAATGGAAATATGGCCGTCTGCTAGGTTGACATTTTAAAATTTTGTCGCCACTAATATAAAGTAATACAAAATGAACGAGATAATTGTTAATAAATAGTTGGATTTTAAATAGATTTTAGTAATATAGAAAGTCATTGTAAATATCTATTACATTCAAAGGTATTTGTTTTCTTTCAGGTTCGAATCTAGTTTTTATTTTGTTCCGGTGCGCTACGTCATTTGTCCATCCTCGTTCGTTAAACCATAAAGAAAAAACGTTAAAACTGTAATAATTAAATCTTGAAAAATAAATGCTTTGCTACTACTCTATGTTCTCTTATAAGACGATCTTAACAATACCAATGTAATCAAAACCAGAACTCTCCCCGTTAGAACAATTTACCCAATAGCCTTCGCGTCGCCATTTGGCTGAAAGGAAACTGTCTATGTTCGGGTCTCAGCAAAGTAGGTTTTGCACTTAAGCACACACATTGTCGTTACATTGACCGTAGCCGTTGTACTATCACCGGTGATTTTGTCACGGTTCCACGAGCACTGTTACTATCGCGTGGTCATTGTCAGCTGCTCGCATTAGCAGAAAAAATAATAAAAAAAAATAAAAAACAGAAAAGAAATACTTAACACGTTAAAAATTCAACGCTCCAACGTTTCGAGTGTTATGCTGCCTGTCTCATTGAACAACTACCCCACAGGAAGTGGACGACTACCTCCGTCTTTTTACCTGTAAATAAGCTCGGGTTATGGAAGTATCTGTAAATTCACTTATTTTCAGCAAGGCGGTGGGGGTTTCTGGGTATATGAAATTTTCTCTGTCATTAGACCAGTACTAATAAGATTTCGAAATTATTTGAGAAGAATGTTCGGCCTAAGTTGTGTTTCAACTAATGATTGTTTAATAATTCAAAACTATCGGACAAAGAATAATAACAAAACAGCGTGCAACTTAATTAATTGGATATGGAAAATATTATTGTCAACTATTTGCTGCTATGGATGTTGAGGCAGTCAAACTAATGGATTATAACATCAACCAGGTTACCACGTGATTAAGCGACGTTTAAGTTTGAAATCATCGGTAAGACTGTTCTAGAGCTACTACTGTAATTAAAAAAAAAAAAAAAAAAAAAAAATGGCGCCTTGTCGGAAAAATGAGCATTTTTGGACCTTCGATTATTAGCAAATTTCCAAAGGAAAGACGAGCTATTGCAGTGACCTACCTAAGGTCGGGAGTGTTAATTGAGTTCGATCATGGTCCCCAGAACATGTTTTGGGGGTGTCATTAAAACATTTTATGCACTTATATATGTATAAATGTGTTCACAATCTAACGGCCGAATTTTACGTCCAATTTGGTACACACGTTGTTTATCTAAGTGGCTCGGTTGAGTTCGTTAGCCAATAAAATAAAAAACCGGAATCATTGCTTTTGACCGGAATTAAATTGGTTTTTAGATTTTTTTTACTAGAATGAAATTTTTTTGCAGTTTCATCTAAATAAATAAATATAGGAGATTTTGTTTTTGTTACACGACCTTACAGCCCATCTGGTCTCTAAAAAATCGATCAAAACGTATAAATTACCATACGTAATACTTACAAGGGGGGGGGGTAGCTTCTGTTACGAGGCCGTCTCCTAGAATGCACCTTGCGAAGCAAAGCACAGCAGTAGAACATCCTAGGCCCGCAAGGACGAGGTGCAAACTCGGTAAGCGAGTTTTTCCGCTGCTAGCGAAACAATGCAGAGCGTGAGCTGGCGCTGGAGGCAGAGGTTTTTAGAAATTCGCTCAACTCACGTCAGCGGTTCAGCTGCTTGGTCGAATTATTTAAATTGTTTACTCTAAGTGATGCAATAAACTCGTTGCTCAATTAATTGTTAGTCCGCATTTTTGAAACAACCTGTCCTACAATACTTAGCACAATTTTTTAGCATCGCTTATCACTAGCTCAAATGTACGCCTATGCAAACAAGTTGACAACATTACCGATTACATGCTTTCGTTTTAGCATTTCTTTTAGTATTTTTTGGGCATTTATATTATTTAACTAGTGGACTCGGCAATGCTATATTGCTTGATTTGAGTAAGTAAATATATAGGTAGAATAATTCTTATGATCAAGGCAGGTGGTAGAGCTCGTATTAAACATATGGTTGTTTAATGTTAATGTAATTTATTTTATACGGAATTCCATTAATTTTTAATCATCATTTAATTTTAAGGGTAGGCCTAGTTATAGCATTTCATTAACTTGACTCTAGTAATCGAATTGCAAAAGGTTTTTATATCAATTAACAATAATATTACACAAATTTTGCTTTTTAGCTTGTAGGAAGTTAGTGCAATTTATTTTTATTGTATAGAAGTAGCTACACCATTTTAATTTTTTTGGTTGTAACCAATATGGTTACAATGGTGGTAACCATATCTCTAAGCAATTACGGTACTAATATGTATAAATTATGAAATTTTGAGCGAAATTAGTTTAGTAGTTTTTGAGCATGTAGAAAAAGTAAGCGTGTATATGAAAATAAAATTGTAAGGGTGGTTATCCCATTTCATCCCTTTGACTTAAGTAAATTAATTGTAAATACGTAGTTTTTATATCACATATAACAATTTGACTTCCATAGTTGGTAGGAAGTTAGTTCAATTTAGTTATTGTATTTCAACTCCTTTCACTACAACTCATTACAAGGGTGCATTACAACTCCATTTCAACCCTTTAGGATGTAGTAGTTGTAATGTCTAAACACCCCTGACATTAATGTGGATAATATGTGAAGTTTTTAGTGAAATCGGTCGAATAGTTTTTGAGTCTATAGAAGACAAAGACACAAAGAAGCAAAGTGACAAAGACACATTCATTTTATATATATTTTAGAGATTACTTGTGTTAGGTGTTTTCCGTTTAAACTCTCAGTTTAAGTTAAAACAGTGTAATTTGCATAGGTTGGCAGCACTAATTTCGTTCCTAAAAAATATTCTGCAATGATATTAACGTGGATACGTATTGTAAACTTATTAAAAATGTTCACTAACATATAGCTTACGTACAATTATTTTGCTCATAATAAGCGACCGACCACTTTAGGTTGGCGTGCGATGCACGCATAGGCCCTCTACTAGTAGTGTAGGGCAACTAAAATTAAACTGATTTATAAGGTACAAAATATTATTTTATCCCTTACTTCTTTAAGTTACAAGTAATTTTTAGTTTGAACAAAACATTTCCCGTGGATTCCCAACCTGTCGTCTTCCCTGCCTATAAATTGGCCCAATTTAACTTAAACCGAAGAATGTTCATATACATCGCTGGCATTCCGTGTGTGTTTTGCGGTCAAAGAGAAAGAAAGAGAATACGGAGAGAAGAGAAGGCAACAAGTGGTTTCCCTCTTCTATTCTCTTACCGCCCCCTATTACAAACAGAACATGAAATATGGCCGAGAAGATCTCCTGGCTTATTAATCATCAACGGTTGACTACTTAATGGCCCTGTGTCAAAAATCAGCGTTCACTTTTAGAAAGGCTTCTTTAACCTGCAGGCACGACGTACAACTCAGTTTCATTTGACAACCGTGTTTGAAAACAAAGTGATGTCACTTCAATGCATGCCATTCATGGAGTGTTTGTGCGCAGGCGCAAAGGTAACCCGTATAAACATTAGTTAAGATCGTGATGTTACAGATGTAAGAGTGCAGTGACAGTTCATGCTCACGGTTCATTCAAATATCAATGTATAAACAACTAGAGGGTTCCTCACCATGCTCGCTTCATTCACCCCCTCCGCGGAGAAGCAAATGCAAAGAGATTACTGTAGGCCCTATACTTTGATATTTTCACGGGAATGACGATTGATTAGAACAAAGATTGATTTTTAATATTGTAGAGAGGCAATTTTCAAGTTATAAAAGTTGACAACAATGCGATACGGTAAAGCACTATTTCAAACTGGTCAAATAGGCCTAGTAAAGAATAATATTGCATATTAATTTTAATAGTGATAGTTGTTTGAATTTTAATTTAGTTAGCCTTTTTCGTTGTCTGCGTTTGCTATTACATAGGCCTACCCTAAAAAAACTGTTGGTTGTGAAGAAAAAATTCCTGATTCTAAATTTGCCAATTTGGTTGCTATGGTAATTTTGGGAAAATAACTAAGAATTTTTAAATTGCCTGTTTAGAGGTTACCGTTCAAATATAACAACTCTTATAAAAGCGAATGAACGTAAGAAAATAGTATATAGCTCATGCGCGAGGTTGTATATTGTTTGATTTCGTCCATCAACAGTAGTAGGCTACTTCAACTACGTGAACCATTTGACCACTTTTAGATTAAATTTGATAGTGTATTACAGGAATACATTGATTCGTACTGTAGTGTCTACTATGTGTCTGTCGCTCTGTCGAGCTATTGGTATGAATTATTGATATTTTACTAGAGTTATAAAAGTTTGAGCTTTTGTTAATTTACAAATATACACCTACTGACGATGAAAACTTAAGTACATTTTAAAGAGAACAATAGCACAGTTTTGCCTAAATGATTTGTTGGTGTTTAAATCGTCGATTTAAGTAGGAATAGGCTTTGGTAAAAATGTACTACCTTTTGTTTTGTTTTACACAATTTATAAGTCTTTAAGTGAAATGTTTAATACAACGATTTTAAATGTTTAACGCAGAGTTTGTATTACATTTTTAGGACGAATAAAAAAATACGGGTTTTCTAATGCGTTTGAAGTTGAGTATTTTGGTGTTAATCTGCCCGTGATTAGTAGGCCTAAATATGAATAATATACATAGTAGGCTTATCAATACAACTAAGGATAAAACTAACGAAACTAAATCAGCAATAACAACGTATCTCTATACAAGAAAAGAGAAAAAAAGGAATTTTGAAATTATTGGATTGTAGCCTATTCGGGTTAGCGTGCTCGAATTCCCGTTATTGTCAAATTTCAGGTTATTCCTTATCTTCTCCGAAAAAATCGACTTTGACAAATAAGTGAACCGTTTTTTTTCTTTTAAGAATTCCTAAAAAATTTTATATATGAAATTAAGTAAAATTAAAATTTTGTTAATTATTTACTACAGTAAACAACGTTAGCGAGTGTTTTAAAGAAGAAATAAAAACTAAACTTACATCATCACTTTTATTACGAAGATAAGCGGTAGAAGTTAACTGGGAAATTCAGTAAACAATTACAATATTCTAAAGTTTTGACCACGAACCAACACCAACATACACGATGCAAAGAATCTTAATACTGGAAGGCGCGTCCATCGGCTTCGAGCGAGCGCCTATTGTCCATTGTTAAACCTGAACCACGTTCTAGCCATTCCGATTATCGCTTTGTGTGAACTACTAACATTTAATTGGTGAAGACAAGTTATGCATATCAATGCCAGAGCGAATGTTTTCCACCCGGTAGCCTCCGCTACTGTCCCGAACGGTCTACCGATCCGGAAAGTCACCGGAGTATTTTCGAAATTAATATGACAAGCCCGAGGTCGTGAACCGCGACAAAAACGAGAACATTTTATTTTCGACTTGTCACAATAAGAGTGCGGATTTGTTATCGCGATAAGACAGTCGGAAAAGACGAGATAGCTTTGCGTCTCCGGCGGATGTTGCATAAAACGTATTTCTTGGAATTTAAATAAACAGTTTTTTGTTCTTTGCCGAGCGTAATCTTAAGAACTAAACGGCCTACAGTTTTACTAGTTCTGCCACCAGGGGACTATTTTCCTTTAAACCAGCTCCGCTCGCCTAATCTTACTTCTCCGAACAACAATGGTAATGTTTTCTTCCTTATATTTGTATAAACTGAAAGATTAAAATCGTATTTTGCAAAGAGAAATTTGTGTAGGCTATCACTTTGTGTGTAACGAGTTAACTACTGAACCGATTTAGATGGAACTATCGCTGTTTTATTACCATGACGTATGCGTTGCCATTAATACAATTGACAGACGAGTATTGAGTGTCAATCGACAGCCGCAATCATTTTAAAATAAATTGTAAATACGTTTACAAGGTAATGCAGACATTTTTTACTTTTGGCTAACGTGTAAACTTTAGGCGATATCGTCGTGGTGATAAACCGTGATTGTATATTTGAAACACCTTTTAACGTTTAAAACAAACTAAGCTAAAGATATGAAGAAAAAGAACTGAAGTATCTCTTGGATTGTTTGCGCTGGTTAAACAGTTAACAATGAATCAAAATTATGTATTCATTTTTGGCAATCAATTTTACGCAAATAGTTTTCTCTTAAGGGTCTGCTGTAGTGGCGGCCATCTTGGATTTTTATCCCGTAAGATCAATGTTAAATTTAAAGCCATTTATTTCATTTTTTGTATCATAAAATTGTTTGCAAGGTCTCATTTTAACCACAGTCGCAATACGCATCCGTTTTGAGTTTCACATTTTTTTAAATCCCTTTCATTTGTCACGTAATTGACATTTTTTAAGTACAAAGTTTGAACTTTTTTCTTTACACGATTAAAATAAGTGGTACCAGAAACTGGCACTTACTTTCTCACAAACATATTTAAACTATTAAACAAATTCACTGTGACTTCATAATTGTATTAAAGTAGAAGAATAACTAATAATAATTATTATTATTAGCTGAATGAGAATTTTTAGAAAGATGCGATTTTTGCATATGGTAAAAAATTGCATATGCATTAAGGGCCAAATTTTAAGAGCCAAATAAGCCAAATTTTATCAAAATCGTTATAACAGTTTTTTTTTTAGAAAAAATAGTAACTGATTATTTGGGGGTTTTTGGCCAAAAAGAGGGTTGTTTTTAAAAAAAATGTCAAAACCTTTTTTCTATTACTAGGCCTATAGTAAGGAGCGAGAAAGTAAAATTACAATTAAAACTGAATCGCAAGCCGGATTCGAAATTTTATAAAGAATATTCAGTTTTTTTTTCAGCCCTCAATTACAAAAGATGGATTTATAAAATGGTTTCAAATGAGGCAATGTCAAACCGCTCAGTTGCAAAAATTGCACAGTTTAGATACGGCTAAAGTCTACGGCTTGCGTCGTCTGCTCCTTTCTCGTTTACTGGAGCAAACCCTTAATAATGAATTTCCGTAGGAAAGATGAGCTATGCAGTGACTCTTATGGTGAGACCGAAGGTCGGGATTAGTCAATGACCACCAATCATAGTCCCAAGAACACGTTTTGAGATGTCATTAAAAATGTTGTATATATAACGATCGTATTTTAAGTCCGATTTGGTACACATGTTGGTTTTTGTTAGCCGAAAAAATCCCAACAACCGTAAGCACGGTTTTTAGCGGAAGTAACACAATTTAATATTTTCGCACTAGAAAGAAAATTTTAGGGGGTTTTATCTAAACAATTAAATATATGAGATTATCCTGCGCATTCTGTGTTTTACACGACCTTATAGCCCACCTGTATCCCCCAAAATCGATCAAAACGTGAAATACCATAGAAGTACCACAAAAAGTGTAATTTTCCGCCGCAAGCGAAGCGAAGCAGTCCCTTATGTCAGGGCGCAAGGTCGAGATGCAAACTCGCAAACCAAGTGATTCCGCTGAGTGCGGAACGAATCAGCCCGTGATCCACGGCCTCAGCAGAAGTGCAATCAAAAATTGCTAAATATATTCAGCGCCTTCGAGAGTAGATCAGTTTCCCAAATAGTTGAAACCATAAAACATATAAACTTAATTTTGGAAATTCGCTGAACTCAAGTCAGCTGTTCATTGCGTGATCGAATTACTGTATTTTTATACATATTGTTTTATTATACGTACAAACTATAAGAACGTCTAATGAAGAAAATTTGTTTAACATTTTTCGTGTTAAACTTTAATTAATAAACTTTAGTTCTTATTGCAAAAATTAACTTACATATATCTTGTATAACGCCTCCTCGCAAATAAGCTCTAAAATTAAATTGCTTCCAAAAAAATAAATAACACAATATACGAGGAAAGCTGTAGTTTCTCTTTCTTAGGTTGTGGATAAACTGTTGTTAAGTCTGCAATTAAATCTACAGAAATTCGAAACAGTTTTATGCAGACTGTATTATTATATTTAGGAAGTAGCTGATATATCTTTTGCTGATAAGATGCAACTCTTAGACGATATCGACTTGTTGATAAATTACGATTTTTAAATAACAATCTATTTTTTGTAAAAGCAATGATTTCACAACTATTGGGTTTAAAAATTATGAGAAATCAGATTGTAATAAAAATCGGTAGAGTTTGCAAACAACGTACACCTGATGATGATAATTTAGTTGATGAAACGTCGATTTGTTGAAGTGAGTTTTGTTGAGTTGAACTTAATCGGATCATAAACTTAAAATGAAAATAGCTACCAAAAACATTACTCGGCACATATTGTTGGCTATTTATAAATTTTACAAAACCAAAACAGAAGTTGTATATTTGTCAAGTTTTCAAAACACTATCTACTCTAGCACCCTGGTATACAGATGTTGGGGTAATTTAGGTTTGCCGGAAGGGATGAATTATGCCAAAACAAGGGATGCGAGCGGGGAAATTAGAAAAATAACAACGAAACGAGGAAGTTGTTAAAATACATCTTTAGGTCTTTAAGGCGCATATGTTGGGGAGAGTTATTCCAATATCTTACAACGATATTTTATCTTTTCCCATCTCTCTTTTATTTATTAACTCTCTTGTACGCATGTCTGTACAGTCTGTTCGGAAATGTATCAACTCTGTTATACAAATTATAATGTATGTTTTTAGCGAATTTCCATAGGAAAGAAGAACTATTGCAGTAACTTTCTTTCTTCTTCTTCTCTTGTGGAGGGACCTTAGGTCGGAAGTGATAAATGAGCACCAATCATAGTCCCCAGAAAACGTTTTAGGGGTATGTTTTGGAGTTTATATATATATGTAAGTTATGGTTTGGTTTCGAGGATGTGTCTTTTAAAAAAAACACTTTTTATTAATTAAACAAGATTTTAATATACTTTTAAAACTTATTAATTAAACAAAGTACATTTGATGTGCACTGAGTGCAACCTCGACTAACACTAGCTAGGTAACGCTCTTGCGTGGAAACAATGAGAATGCTTACTTTGCTAAAAACTATAATATTCTACGAACTACAGTACTACTTAAGCTAAAATCCTCTACATAACTTGTATATATGAGTTCGTACTCTAACGGCCGCATTTTACGTCCTATTTTGTCCAAATTTGGTACACAATTTGGTTTTCTAAGCCACTTGGACGAGTTCGTTAGTAAAAATCGTATACAAATTACACTTTTTAGAGTTTTGTCTAAAAAAAAATAAATATAGGAGATTATTCTGGGAATTTTGTTTTTTTTACATGATATATAGTATGTTTTGTTCTTTCAAAATCGATCTAATAGGTAAAATACCATAAAAGTATGGTCCACCATAAAAAGCGAGTTTGTCTGCTGCGAGCAGATCAGTCCATAATCCGAGGGAGCAAAGACGAGGTGCAAACTCGCAAAGCGAATGTTTCCGTTGCGAGAGGAGCGAAGCAGCGGGCGAGCCGGTGCTGGAGGCCTATCTGCAAACTAATATATTTCGCAGTTATTCAGCGCCTTCTTGAGTAGACCAATTTCCCAAATAGCTGGTTGAAACCCTAACCATATAAACTTAATTTTGGAAATTCTTTCAACTCACGTCAGCGGTTCAGCTGCGTGATAGATTTTTTAGTATAAGAAATGGCCCAAATTCAACAGCTTTAAATGTATATTCTGTGTGTTATCAAAAATGTATTCAGGGTTTTGTAAGTCACGAGTAACCCAAAACCCTATTAATGTAAACCGGTCCTATAACAAAACAAAAAAAAAAAAAACATAATGACAGAGTGCTAGCACATTGCAATAGTTAAGTAATTAAAGATCATTGCAATAGTTAAGTAATTAAAGATCATTACAATAGAATGACAATATTATAATAATGCTTGCACATTGCAATATTAAAATAATTACCTTATTGCAATATTAAAGTAAAGCTAGAATGTCAGCAAATTGGAACATTATAGTAATCCTTTCCTACAGCAATATTAAAATAATGCTATAATTCTAGCACATCGAAATATTACAGTAATTATCTCATTGCAATATTAAAATAATGAAGATTATCAGCACATTGCAATATTCAATTAATTTGACTTATTACAATATTGAAATAAACCTAGCTTATGACAGTGTTAGAATAAAGGTGACATTTAAGGAATGCTAGCCTAATTATATAATTTTATTAAAATAATTTTAGCATAATAATAAATTACAGTACACAATACTAAAATAATGGTTTCGTATTAGAACATTACAGTATTAAAGTAGTGATTAATGTATTACAGTATTAATTTTATTAATATAATGATTGAATATTACAATATTGAAATAGTAGAAGAATACTGCGAAAATAATGTATTGATAAGAAGTTACAATATAAATAATAATAACGTAATACAATATTAATTTGCTACTAACAAATTTGATGTAACACACGATGAAAGCTACAAATGAAATTACGTACTAGGATTAGACTTATGCCTATACCAGATGCTTCCAACGGCGTGTCAGTTATTTATAACAGTAATTGTATCACTTAATAGTTTCTAGTTTTTTCCACAACAATTTAATCTTTACCATCTGTGCTGGCGAGTTGTTTGTTTTGTTTCAATTTGTCGCGGCACATTTGTCGCCGTCGTTGTTTAACTTATAAACAGTTTTAGGCGTATGTTTACATTAAAAATGTAGTTTCATCAATATATTTATGTTCTCAAGTAGGCTATTGCTCAACGAATGTTGGCCAATTTTGATAGATGTTTCATAGGTTTCGCCGAAAGTCGGTCAAATGAGGATAACAATTTGATGTGCATGTATATCGAAATAATTTGATCACGCAACTGAACTGTTGACGTGATTTGAGCGAATTTCAAAAGTTAAGTTTATATGTTTTAGGTTTTCAACCAACTATTTGGGAAATTGATATACTCACGAATGCGCTGAATAGCTGCATATCTGTACGAAATATATAGAATTTGTTTGCACCTCAGCCTCCAGCCCCGGTTTACGCGGCTTTGAGAGATTGCACCTCGACCTTGAGGCTTCGTATTACGGACTGTTTCGCTTCGCTCGCAGCGGACAAACTCACTTCTCGAGTTCGCATCCAGGTAGTCGTGTTGCCCCAACGTAGATTTGAACCTGTTAAATTTATGGTATTTTACGTTTTGATCGATTTTGGGGAACTAGACGGGCTATAAGGTCGTGTAAAAAATTGTGCAAAATAATCTCCTATATTTATATATATATATATAAATATTTTAAGATAAAACCCCCAAAAAGTTTCATTCTAGTATGAAAAATGTACAAAAAATTACTTGCATTCAAAAAAACATGCTTCAGGGTGTTGGATTCTTTTGGATATCGAGCAAGCTAGGCGATGGTCCTAACTGATTACACCACTTCGTTAATGAATATTACCAAACCTAGACACGTTTTAAAATGTCGAAGATATTTTTAAACCCTTATAAAAATAAAAAATAAAATAACGAGGCGTGCGAGTTAGAAGTACGAGTTTTTGGACCGTCAGTCACCAATAAAGTTAACTTCATTTTCAGAGTTAACCATATACCTATTAACAATAACCATGACTGAAAAAAAAAACATTGATATTACCGTATACAGCATAAATGGAAAATGTTTTCCCCTTATTATTTTCACAAAGATTCGGATCTACTATAGTTTTCCTGTAATCTGTAGACGTATCTCTAACACCACTAGTTGTCAAAATTTGAGCTTTAGTAATTACGGAAATTGGGGGTTGGAATTGGTTTTTGAACAACAAATAGTTTTGACGTCCTTAAATAAAGCCCTTTCATAGAACATTCTACTTGGCAATATTCAAAAATATTTAATTTTGGGGACCAAACTATGCCCTCCTCCCAAATAATCTCAGTATAATATTTTATGAGTTCTGGATATGGATATTGGAGTGTACATCCTTCTTTATAGCTACACCAAATTTCATTGTAATAACTCGATCCGTTCTGTAGATTGACAATAGTCTGACATAAACAGACAGACAGGACTAATGAGCCCATAAGGTTTCGGTTTTCTCCTTTTAAAATTCAAAACATGCCAGAATGATTTCGCTCTCGAAAAATCGCTTTTCTTCGCCACTGTAAGTAACAATATTGGAACATTTACAACTTCTTTGCCTCAATTAACCATTCGGCATTGACTAATACAAAATTCTTAACGTGTGAAAAGCAGCTATAAACGACTAAACAAATATTTTAAAATGTTATAAAAAATAGTACAAACTTAATCACATCGAGATAAACCTATATGTATAATTAATTAATAAACTAAACAAATTCCACTCAAGTTTGCATCACCAACTTCGCTATAATTAAATTTACTACAAACAAATCACTTCATTCACGTTGCAATTACGAAACTATTAATATTTTATTTCATTGACAGTAATTACTATTTTAGACCTCTTACAAATTTGTATAGATTATACAGAGTGATCATAAAGTTCCTTTAACTCTCTTTATTATTTTGGTTTCTGAAAATATGTTAATATATCTTGTGTAGCATAAGAAGACAAATTGTTAGACATATTTGACCCTCTATGAATTTGGGGGGCTTGGGGGAGGAGTGGGGTTAACAATTTAAAATATAAAGGTAGGTCATGTAATACATACACCGTTGTAAAGCTTATTAAAAGAGAAACAGAATGGCGCAAACTAGAGCTTAGTATCTTGCTTCGTTTCAAAGTAATAGACATCAAAATTCTGGAAAATTGTAAACATAAAAATTGACGAAATAACCTTTTTTTAAAAACCTGGAACCTTCAACAACCTACTTATTCTAAATATTAAAAAATGAATAACCTTCTTTGATATTATAATAAAAAGATCATTAATTGTCCATTCCTACTTTGAAACGAAACAAGATAGGTACTAAGCCAGTTTGTTTCTCTGTTAATAAGCTTTACAATGTTGTATTACATGACCTACCTTTAAATTTGAAATTTTTAACCCCCTTCCTCCCTAAGACACCTAAGACAATCCTAAATGTTCTCTTACAAATATACAGATTAAATAAAAACGACATGTACTAATTTTGGTATAATAATGTCGTCATTTTCTTCCATTTAAAACAAACCACACGAAAATGGGCCAGGTATCTCTCCAGAAATAGGTAGTAACCTAAAACAAATAAAAAACCCCAAAGTGACCTTTTAAATATAACAATAAAATAAAAATGATATTTTATAATTTTTTGTTAATAATGACAACAATGTTTTCATTTAAAACAAACAGCGCGAAAATCGGAACGGTAGATCTCCAGAAATAGGTATCAATAGGGTCACACAACGTGTAAGGGTATACTGAACTATTATATAAGTAAGATCATGTAGGTGATGAACAAAAACAACTTAAACTATTGCAAGAATAAACTACAAACCATAAACAATTCACCCTCTAAACGTAGGCCTAC
The DNA here is from genome assembly GCA_018207615.1 of Philaenus spumarius. Classification (NCBI taxonomy): domain Eukaryota; kingdom Metazoa; phylum Arthropoda; class Insecta; order Hemiptera; family Aphrophoridae; genus Philaenus; species Philaenus spumarius. Next base: position 472,988 of record JAGFPH010000008.1, read on the forward strand.
TTACAAGCCTGTAACAATATGTGACCTCTAATTATAAATTCAAAACTATGTCGGACTCACAATAAGAGCTTTACAAAAGAAATCACCATTACCCGATCGAATGTGGAACATGTCCGCTGCAGGCACTCGATGGGCTCCGGGCTGTTTGCAAATTGGAAATGTTTGTGAAAGTTCTCTCTCCATTCAATCTTTGTATACAGGAATCGAACCCGAATTTGGTATTTGGGACGCTGACCGCTATAAGTTTTAAATTGTGACAAAAGTTAACGTTTTTTCGTCATCATATTGGCTGATAACGGCAGCTTCCTCGTTAAACAAATGTATTTCTGTACGTTTCCTTAGCATACAAGGAGAAAAAACGGAACCCTTATATTCATGTCAGTCTATATTTCCCTCAACCTTTATAAGTGGAACAATGCAATTTTATTACAGAGTGTTCAAAAAGTCCCTTTAACCCCCTTTATTATTTTTGTTATTAAAAGTATGTTAACATAACTTTAAGTATATTATTATCTTGTGTTGCATACAGGACAAATTCTTTGACAAATCTAACCTTCTATGATTTTCGAAGGCTTGGAGGGAGGGGGTTAACAATTTCAAATGTAAACGTAGGTCATGTAATACACAATTGTTAATTTGATTAAAAGAGAAACAAAATGGCGCAAACTTGAGCTTCGTAGCGGATAATCAAAGTTCTGGAAAATTATATTTTTAATATAACATCAAATCAGGTTATTAATTTGTTAATATTAGGAATAAGTAGGTTGTTGGGGTTGAAAGTAACAAATTTTACAAAAAAAAAAAACTGTAAACAAATGTGGTACGGTACACTAGTTTAACTGAGTTTTTATGCGAATTTGATAAACACTGGAAAAATAAAGTTCATATAAATGGAACCGGGAGTACAACCCTTGACCTTTTTCCAGAACTTTGATTGTCCAGTACTTTGAAACGAAGCAGTTTTCGCCATTCTTTTTCTCCTTTAATAAACTTAACAATTTTATATTACACGACCTTCTTGTACATTTGAAATTGTTAACTTCCTTTCCACCCAAACTCCCAAAATCATAGAGGGTCAGAAATATAAACAAATATTTCCTGTGCAACACAAGATATATATATATATATATATATATATATATAAAATTAACTTATTGTCAGTAACAAAAATAATGAAAGGGATTAAATTGACTTTATGAACACACTGTTATAAAGCACGCTAACAAAAATGTATTCCAGTATCAGAACTCTCGCAGGGGAACCGGGGCCGAGAGGCTAAAGGCGTTAGACTATTCTGCTACGTCGGAACATCTCGGGTTTGAACCTGGTAACTGGCTGTCAGTTTACATGCGCTATACGCTGCTCCCCCCGTCTTAATTAGTCTAATTAGAATAAAATGAAGACGTTAAGAAAATAGATCACTTGGAACGGTACCATAAAAGACCAGAAATTATGTTTTTGAAAATTTTTTTCTACTTGGAGGATGAACTTTTAATACAATTTTCAGGAATATTTAAAAGATTGTAGGACAGACAGTAACTTACGGGTACTCTGTAACGAAGGGTAGACCACAATAGTTCGTTAAGGCGGACAAAGGGTATGGGCCTTTTATGATTGACAGCTGGATTCTTTGTCCCCCCCTTTAAGCTTGTACCTGGCTTTAATCAAACCTTATTCGTGTTGTGAATTATAATCTTTATCCAATACTGTTGCCAATTTTTGTAAAACAGAATTGCAACCTTAAAAAATAGCCTGAAGCATTTACTTACGGTCTGTAGTCACAGTGTGTTACCAGTTTGTAAACATATTTGTAATATATATGGCACTAGTTACTATGCACTAAGAGTCCGCAACATTTTTTAAGCGACAGCCGGATTCATCGTCCTCCCCTTATAAAACAGGTAATCAAAGTTTATAACAGTTTGAAGACCCGTACTCGTAGTTCGCATATCATTTTGAAACTATGAGGATTTAGTGTTTTCCCTTCAATTCTTAAACGTGTTAGCTAAATTACTGTCTATAGACGTCTATATCAGTAAAAAGGGTAGGGTGGCGGAAATAAAGCGAACAGTGGTTGGCTTGTATCCACGTTGACAAGATATGACTGATTACACGGTCTTCCGCTTTGGATGTTTTACAAATGTTACTACAGTATTTAAGTAAACAGCATATTATAAAACTGCGTGGACGTAAGGTGTCGTCATGGCACACTAAAGGGAAAGGTACAGATTCCTGAAATAGCTTCTTGATCTATTACTAAAGCAGAAGTATCACAATTTTAACAAACAAAACACATCTCCCAGAAACGTTTTCAAAAGTAGACAACATTTGATACACGTTGAATCTACTTTTCATAAACTACTGCATAATTTAAACGCCTAAAAATGTAATTAAACCGAAACCGTCACGTTTTGTCACCAGACTGTACGTCAAAGTCGACGGCACGGAAAGATCGATTGTCTGGGAGTCTAAACTCGACAGTTAAAGAAAAGCTCACACGATAAATTCCACCCCTTCCCACTGCGATTATAATCAGCCGCCAGGATCTGTTTTTAACAATTGGGTGTTTCGTATTTCCGACTGACCGGAAGTAGGTTTTTAAAACGATTCTCACTTCCCATTGGTGCCTCCCACGCGTCACGCACGGAAGCCAGCCAATGGGAATAAAGTTTACCTTCGTGGCAATTAAAATCATGCAACAGTTTACCGGGTTTCGGGAGGTAAATGCAAGAGCTATTTCCTTCACTTAGTTCGCTCGGAGAGGTTCATACATGTTGCAACAGGTTAATGACCCTGTCAATTTCCTTTGTAATAAATAATTAAATTACTTCCAAATATTTGAATCCTGGTTAAAATGAATAATCGGTATGGTCATTAAATGTATGGCATTTAATTATTTTTCGTAGGGCCATAGAAAATCTTATTCAATACGGCTGTCATACTTTAATCAGAACAGTTACGCGTTTGAGTTAATAGCTTGTTGTTATATTGAAAACTACTCCACAGTAAGTAGACGACTCCTTTCCCCTCTCGTCGTTACAGTTAATAGCCACACATCTCAGTTGTGGTTAAAGGTCGCCTCGCCGTTACAGTTATCAGCCACACATCTCAGTCGTGGCAATGAATACTTAACAGTATAAGTGTTAAGTATTCATTGGTTGTGGTTAAAGGTCGCCTCGCCGTTACAGTTATCAGCCACACATCTCAGTTGTGGTTAAAGGTCGCGTGATGTCTGTTATTGAACAGATTTTGTCACATCTCCTAGACATAATATATGATATTTTCTCTGTAGTAGAGTGCAAGTTCAAGAGAACAGTGGTAACTCAGTCTGTTGGGGTAAGCAACAGTTGGTAAGTAAGAATGGAAATTAGTTGTTTTTAATCACAGTTTAAGAAACAGGTGATCTTGAAATGTATAACCCTAATGTAATCGTTTACTTTCGTCGTGTTGTATCTATAGGCCTAAATATAAGAGGATTTGTCCTGACTGAATGACTGACATAGAATAAACTTTTAGCAAGAACTACTTAAAATACAAATATGATAATTTAAAGGTATATTCTTATGTGGTACAGACGCACGGTAAGAAAGGATTAAAGGGTAAAAATAGTAAAAAATTCAGATAAAACAGCTGCTCGGATCAAAAGCTCAGCAACACATGTTTGTTTAAATTCATTACCAAAGCAACCAACTTATTAATTTAAGAGCAGATTATTATTATTCACAACCAACAGCTTTTTTAGGTTAGATTCAAACTAAAAGCAGATACAGATAAAAATCAACGAAATATAAATACTGCATTATAATTCAATTAAAACATCTGTTGTTACATATTATAAACAAAACAGCTGATTTAGATAAACAAACCTTTTAGGTTAGGCTTACAATGAACCAAAACACGTTTATTTGCAACAAATTTAGAATCAGGTAATTATTTTTCACAACTAACAGATTTTTTAGATTAGGTAATATCAAACAAAAGACTTACTGTATTATAAATCAAACAGCTTGTGTTACATATACCTACTCTCTTTTACTTGTTAATATCAAAAGTTGTTTAAAGTTTTGATTATTTAAATATTAATGGTGAAATTACAACGATTGGCACAATTCAAATTATTGGGGAAGGTCGTGTCTATTTCGATCTCTGTCTTACATTAGGTCACATCTCATTCGTCATTTTTGTGAAAATATCAGAGTATACAATAATCTGTTTGCATTGGCTTCCCCATGGGTCACCGACGGGATTGGTGAGCCAAGCGAGCAAGGTCGGAGCCCCTATTTACAAATAAAACAGCTCATTAATTGACCAGCTTTATACCTTAACATAATTATAGGTCAGGCTTAAACAAATACAAAAATAATAAAAACATGTTTAAAATTGGTTCGTCGAAGAAACTTAGAAATTAAGGTAACAGTTTCACTACAGTAGGAATTTACTATACTCTACATGCCTAGAATGGTTTACCTAGAATTAATATTTATTGTTTTACTGGTAGTTTTCTCATTTTCATCCCTTAGTTGCAAGTAATCGATATTCTAGTGGCTACTCTTCCTTTGTAAGACTTACAAAGCGGATGTGTCAAATAACTTTAGCTTCATGGGAAATAAACGATAAAAAAAACAGTTTTAGTGTTTGGCATCCGTGACAAAATAATACAGCTGTTTTTTTTTTTTTTAGGCGAAAAACCTGGGTGGTTATCATCGCCTAAAAGAGAGCTGTAATTGTGTTATACATCGCATATGAACTAAGTTATGCAAGATTTCACCTTTTTATTTTATTTTAATGGGAATTAAAGGCGTATTATTTTAACCCATTTTACTGTGTTAAATCCCTCTGGTTCTAGGAAGCCCCTTTGCCAAATATGGTCCCTATCCGTCAAACATCAGGGCGCGTATAGCGATCACACATATAAATTGGATCATAAATTTTGTTATTCATTATTCTTCTTACACACTATCAGAATCATGAAAGTACCATAACTATTATTATAAAGTATCACAATGAATTATATTAGCAAAATAATAATACATACTACACACAAAACTAAAATATAATTTACAGAAAATAATTCAAAATATAAACTAAACACTATTATAAACTTATACAACTAAACAAAGAAAATTAAAGTTATAAACCTTTCTGACACAATTGTACAAAGAAAATGTCCGTTCTTCATTAAACTTAACAAGCCTGTTTTGAAGCTATCCTTTTTTTTAAAAATAAAACGTAAGTATTACTTATTAAACATCGTGGACTAGAAAAAACTGGCTGGGAAAAGTTATAACGTATAAATTTAACAACATAATAAGTCTGTTAAAAACGTAGAAAAAATTTAGTATGAAAAATATAAATATACGTAATAGAAATACTAAAAACTAATTTAACATAATCCTTTACAACACACTCGCTCAAAAGCAAACACACTGTCCACAATCTTTTCGTCTTTTTGTATAGAGTAGGCCTACCTGCGACTTTCCACGGGAAAAAATGTTTTGAAAGAATGCTTTAAGTAATCATGTAGAGTTCTCCGACAAACCTTACGGTTCAAAGTTACGGCCGAAAATATCTTAAAGCAAAACTATCAACAAAAACTATTAAATGGTGATTTTTGTATACTTGACCCCTTAGATCACGTCTGAGAATACATTGTCAAATATGACAGTTGTAGAGATTTAAGATTCCAATCGCTAAGATTGCCAATAAAACCTACCGTTGCTAAGCTACAGATACTTAAAAAGTCGGTAAGCCAAAAAGTTTAAGAAAAAGGCCCATTTTTTGTGTTATAACTCCTAAACTATGCAACCTACAGAATCGGCTCAGTTGTCATTTGAAAAAACTCGACGAGCTGAATACATCGCAAGATAGGTGCTTCCAGTCTAAAGTTATAGGCAGAAACATTCCCAAAAGAGAGTGAAATAGCCCTTTTTCGTATATTTTTTTTTTTTTAATTTTGTCAACGTAACCTAACAAAAACTGTTGGTTGTGAAAAATAATTGACTAAATTGTCTAAGTTGGTTGCTGTGGTAATGAATAAATGTATTCAACAAACGTGTGTCGGTTCAGAATAGGCCACACCTAGAATTGTGCTGTTAAGCTATGATTCAAAGCAACTGTTTTATCTGTTACAGGGCTGGGTGTGGATCCACGTATTTTGACCCCTTACAATTAATTTTTTGTCAAAACCTTTTGTGTTATGAAAGTAGGCCTACCCTAAAGATTTAGTGTTAACTGTACGTTGATTACGAACCAATCAGTCTGGACAAAATTTAGACTTTCACTAAGTTAAACTCAACTCAACGAGTTTAAAATGGACTTTAGGGGAGTGGTTAGTATATTACTGCAACAAAACGCAAATGTTACTGCTCTGACCTAAAATTAATTAAACTTTCAGGACTTATCAAACTGCATTTCGTGTTCTCCTGTGAGCAGTGTAAACATTAGTTTATAAACTACATTGAAACTTTACAAAATTTAGGTTAGTCGAATGTTTTTGAATTTTACAAACACGAGATAAAAGTACTTTAGTTAATTAATAACAAGCAGTGCGGCTTGTAACACCCCGTTGTAATAATGTAAACCAAAACAATACCGAACGTGTAGCGGTTATCTCCGTGTGACTGCAGTTAATAAATTATCCGATACATTTCCTAACCTAACTTAATCTACTCTAATCTAATTAATTGTATCCAACTTAAACTTTAATACACTTTTATTAATGTAAACAAAATACAAACGGTAAAGAATAATTAACAAGTCTCGTCAAAATTGTCTGAGCTCTTAATTTCAAAGCTTTTCTTAATTTGTCATATTTCACCATCATATGTAACGTCTAAGAGATTTAAAACTGGTTTCAAAAATGCAAAATAGTAATAATCTCTCTATTATACAGGGTGTCCGAAAAACCTTTGAATTATTATAATTTTAATAAATAAGATAAAATCCATTGCTCCGAAATGTTAGTTTTACGATAATTTTAAATGTTGTAGACAATTACCAAGAAATTAATTTTTTTTTCAATAACTCGGAGATTATTTTGACCTACAGAAACTTTATTGTCTGTCATTAAAAAAGAAAAATATTTTGTTTCTTGTATATTTTTGGTTACGTTGGTCAAGATTTGTAACAGCTGCCATTTTGAACATTATTAAAATAAATTCTTGGTGTTCGGTACGCTTGTAATCGTAAACATACAAATCGCTTATACCAAATTAGAACTGAATATCTTATTTATTTCTGGTGACAGTGAGTTTTTTTGTAAAAAAAGCAAAATGGCTGATGGGGATTAAAGTGAGTCGCCCTGGTGGTTGGAGAGCGAAGCGAGCAGTGGGTGGATCCCTCTAGTAATTAATTTATCAAATACATTCAAGATTTGTCCTGTATTATTGGAGCTAATCAGCTGTAATAAAAACTCACTATTATCCCTTCTTTATCCCTTATACCAACAAAAAACCTAACCTCAAAGTGTTTAACGAAGGTTCGTTTTCGTTAACATTAAAGGTGATGGGCGTTCACAAGTTGTTTGTAAATTTTAGAAAAATGAACAGTCGTGGGACTGCTGACAAAAGTGAAAACTGTCATGAATATAAATTGTTGATTATAATGGTTTAATCCGAAATTTGATCAACACACGTTTCTTCAGTTCATTTCCATTCTTTACCATAGCAACCAAGTTAGCAAATATAGACATTTAAAAATAATAAACAATAATTTTGCCATTTTAGTATAAATTACACATTTTCAATTTGAAATTTCGATAGTACATGCAAATAAACCCTGAATTTGGAATAAAAGTAAATTTGCATGTTAGGTTTTAATTTCAACATTTAAGGTATTTTTTGCAAATTTTTGTAAACTAAAACTCAATTTAAACAATTCACAGTATACACACATTAAACTTTCATCGTAGTCAATTTAACTTTACATATACACAAAACTAATGTTACAATCTTACAATAATACAAATTATAGTTAAGATAGTAAAAAAACTGTACGTATAGGCCTATACGATAGTAATATTATACAATGTTCAACCTTTCACGAGGACTGAGCGCAACACGTCATACCTATAGCTACAGATACACTGCTGTTATAGTATGTTGGTGACGCGAACTCATCAGATTTTAGCCATCAAAAACCGTCTAACGCGCATATCATACAGTCGGGTGGATACAATACATTTGTGTATGTTTGCTTATATATGTGTAAACAGGCCGCTGAGCGAGCGCCAGGTATTATATATAGTTACACTTATATAATATAAGCGCAACACGTCATACTTATAGCTACAGATATACTGCTAACATTAGCATGTCGGTGACGGGACGGAAACTCATAAGATTTTACCGATCCAAAAATCGCCCAACGCACAAAGAAGTTTTACTTCAAAAATTGAACTAATTATTTTAGTATGTTTTAAAGGTTCACATTTATAAGTTCAAAATTCTAAAAGGTTGCTGTATGAAATATTATATGGTTTTCTGACATTTTAATAGTATGAGTTGTTCATCCTGAAGCAGAACTTGAACATATTGGTAGAGAGTTCTAAACACTCTGTAGGCCTATAGAGAAAAGTATAGATGTTTTTTTAATGGTCACCAGAAAATGTAAGAGAAGATTAAGGTCGCTGTTTCTCACTACAGCTGACTATTTATAGAACCTATATAACCTTGAGGATCAGTTCCGCATCGTCAGTTTTCTAATATCTTGTTTGCCACTATTTGGGATTAAAACATGTTCTATATTCGCCCAGTTAACAGTAACATCAGTCGACAGCGGGTTTAAGTTTTAATCTGGCCGTTGTTTGCATTCACATCTTGATAGATATAAAGCCATCAAGCTTAACGAAGTCGGGTTATTGTAGTGTTGAAAAATACGAGTGAATAAAACCAGCTCGTCCGCCACATCGCGTAGGAAATAGTTTTAATTCCGTTCATCTATCATGTATTATTTCTGTGGCTCGTTATGCGAGGGGTCGGACACTGGGGTTAAATCCACCGTAGCATTTGATCTGGTGACTAAAATTGCGTGTAAACGATTGTAAACTGACGGTGCGGTAAATGCTGCAAAATATCAATTTAAACGCTTCAAGCTTGAGGGACAGGAATTTACAAAAAATAGGACAATGAAGGCCTAAAAATGAGGAAAAAGGAAAATTACAATATTCAATTGATGGAAGATTTTCAGTGTTGGTACAGTACCTTTAAACACCTTTAAACTAGAATGTAGGCTATTTCCCTGTAGCATTTCCAATAACGGCCGTTTCAATAATTTGAAATAATAATAAAGGCTTAGAGTTGGTGGGAAATATACATAAATTTACAGAAAAGTGTAGGCCCATAAATGGTTTAAAGTAAAAATTCTATTAGTCCATGTAAAATATTTGTACATTTAAAATATAGCTCTGCTGATCGAAGATTTTCATTATTGGAACACTAATCAGCTGTTTACTCTAACGCCTCTAAACTGGCAGGTATGCTATTTTTACTTGCATTTTCGTTCACAGCTGATTTCATTCTTTGAAATAATTTACATTGCTAATTTTTATGTTTGGATTTTCTTTAATGGTAAGTTGTCTGGTTAATTTTAATCATCATTATAACTCCTATTGTATCATAATTTTAATAATATGTTTTATTATTTATCTCCTCAGTTTTGAGGATATTATTATTCCTACAGATTTATTCAAAATAAATTATAAAATATGTGTGTGGAAATATCACAAGGTGTTTGGCAAGAATGGTTTCAACTTAGTAAAATTTAAATAAGCTATGATCTTTTGATAACTGTATGCATTTATCCTACAAATGAAATAAATAACTGTGGTATATATTAAACATGAAGGCTAGAAAGAGGTTTATACATATACGGTGTCACAAAAGTAAAATAGTTGTATAAACTTAAATGCATTTTTTTTAAATATCGCAAACTAATTAGGGTTTTTTATTTTGAATACGATCAAACCAGATAGTGCTAGTACGATATAAACCAATTTCTAACATTAAAACGTTTAGTTCAAATAACACTTTTACCATTCATTCGCCCTTCTCAATTACAAATAGTTGTTGAAATTATCTAATCTACGTTTTAAATTACTTTAAATTTACAATCCTTTTTAACAGACATTTCTTGCATTCAGTTTACAACTGTGGCTTTCTAAATTCGAGTAGACTATTATGCACAACTGCAGAGGGGAATCGAAATAAAAAACTAATCGTTATACGTTCGAAAACCTTTGTCAATCTAGAATGTAACAATAGACCCCCTCATTAAGAAACCCTTCGCTTTGTCCCAGACATTTGTTATTTGCTTTGTACCAAAAGCCCCTTTGATATTAATCCAATCGGTGGCGATTTGCCGGTTTATCTATGTTAAAAAGGGATCGAAATGTAATCGGGGGGTCGGTTCAGCGTTCGGGGTCGTCCTAATGGCGGACGCTACGTCGTGCAACAATGCAATGGCAAGTTTTCCAAAATGGCGTTCAAGGAAGGAGATGTCATCCTGATGACGTGCGAACGGTGAGGAAACGTACCTCGGCCAGGTGTTTCTTACAGATTAGCATCGCAATAACTCGACGCCATTGTTCCGTTTCTATCTGATCTGGAGCACCGCACAAGAAGACTTCATAGCGACCATTGTTTCAACGGCTATCGTTTATTTATGTCCGATAGCGTAACAATTTGTCCGATCGGATTATGGTGACGTTAAGAAGGCGGACGGACGCGAGGATCGGGTTTCGCGGGTCGGAGCTGCTTACTACGGAACTGAATTAGTAGGTTTGGCCTAATTTAAATTTTAGGTTTAGGCCTTTAGACGAAGGAAGCGAGTAAGTTCATTTAGTTGACATGTGGTTGTGGTTGTCTATAATACAATCGGAAAAACTATTAGAAGGAATTCTATTTTATTTTGTGTGAACAACATCTTTATCAGATGTACCATTTATTCACCAGGTTGGTGGTTCTAATTTTATCTCTAAAAAGGCTGTATGTCTACATATTTTGATTTTGTAGAATGTAGGTGGATCACAGAATTAATTATTTTAATTATTAAAAAATTATGATTAACGAAATTTACATTACATTTGAGTTGTTTCAGTATGTGAAAAACACATTTTTCGCGTATGCTTCGCCGCGAGTCACGGTGTGTAAGTTTACCATTCTGGGAGGACAAAAATAGACAAAATGAAGTATTTCGTTAATAGTTCATAGTATTTCATATTTCAAATATTATGTCCGAGGAAAATGGAAACAAAAGAGATGGAACCGTTGAGCCCGGTAGAGGAACAAACCTCACATACAAGGTATTAGAACTAGCTTTTCCTCAGTCCTGTCTGTATTTTCACTGGGTGTTCTACTGTTTAGGAGCTATAATAAACATTTGATTTTTATCTTATCATAAATCATTTAATTTAAATATTGGCATGACAACATTAAAGTGTCTGTAATTTTATCCTCTAAATTTTATTTTTATGTAACGTAACTTCTAAGTTATAGTATGTACATTTACGTAATTCACATTTGATAATGTTCTTCGGAAGAAGTTTACTTTCTTAAATTATAAACAATTTTATTGAACGATTTACTATCGTGGACTTGGGCACCTAAGGAAGAGAAAATTACAAACAAAGTTTGCCCGATTTTGCCCTTTTGTCAGAATTTTAACTTTGTTTTAGAATGAACGACACTTTCACCCATCGTTGTAAGACGTATGAGAGAAAATGCCAGAGATGCAATATACTAATTTTTAATAACAATTATTTATAATTTGTCTTATTTTGACCACTTGAACTCAAACAAACGATTAAACCCTCATTCTGAAAATGTTTTGCGATCGATAAGCGAAGCTAGCAAGGGATAGAGCTTTCTAGCGTTTTCATAAGAGAATTAACTTTTTGCCATTCCGCGTGCAAATTAATGTCCAAACACGTCAATAACAAGTGTCCTACATGTTATTGAAATAGCTATTTTGTACTACATTTGGTTTTACTAAAAACACAAACGTTTATTAGTTTAAGGCCCAGCCACTATCTCTAATTTCAACTCCCATAAGAGCAATGTTAAACACGTAACAAGATTACTGGAGTGTCAATGATCAGAAAATTATTCTGAATATGTCATTTTAAAGGTTAGGACATCCGAATGTGGATATCATTTTTTAATTTTTTTAATTTCGTTTTAAATTAATTTGTTCTCTTACTTTCCTCAAAATTAAAGTTTGCAATTTGTTTTCTTATTTAATAATGCAAATATCAAAAATATAAAACGCTCTCCACTTGCAAGGTTTAATTATCTTTAAAATAAAAGTAAATAAAAAGAACCTGCTTTATTATCGAAGCATGTACGCGCCGAATGTACATCAACTTGTTGCTCGCGAAGGAATACTAGTAAAATAATATATCCATTAATTTTGAATGTGTGAGAGAATTCACTCCTGCCAAGCCTTTAAGGAACTGTGTCACTCGTAAGGACAGACACGTCGAAACGATAAGAATTCCGTTGAAGAAAAATATCATAATTTTCAGAAAACCTTATTTAAAATTTTGTTAAAATATGCCACAAGATATATTTTTTAAAACTCAGAAGTCAATGCACAAATTTTACATCACTGTCTAATATTTTCCAGCTTTTCTAACGCCAACAACGCTGAAGATAAATTTATTGCCTGAAATTCGAATTTTAAACTCCTTACTACGCTAAAACATCAACGGCCTTATTCTTTACTTCAGTTAAGGTTATGCTAATCCTTCATCTAAAAGACCGCCTATTTTTGTCATGGTCGGATACAATATCAATGTAATAATTTCAAAATATCGTTCTAAATAAATTGTTTTGAAATATTATTCACAAATATAATCCTCCCGATCTCAAATCTGTACCGACACAAACAGAAATCAATTTTCAAAGCACCCATCCTACCCGCGTTTAATGCGCTACTTAAATGATATACATAAACCTAATGAAACGGACGCCAGACCAAGCTAACAATTAAAACTACCAGACGTGTAATTAAATTTAATTACACACCAGAAAGGTTGAATGCTTCATATAAACAATCACTTCTTAACAATGGCTTCGGCAGTGGTAGTTATCTCCAGAATTATTTACCGCTCTTTAAACCCACCTGGAACAGAAATACTCGCGAATAGTGAAACTGAAAAACTAAAGAAACGAGTCCGAAGAAGCAACGACCTTTTGTTTGAACAACTCGGACTTTCTCGGGCTAATAAAATTACATTTCGAAGAGTAAATATAAACTGGCTGAGAATTGAAGTCTAGCATTTTAAATTGGCTCGCGAAGATTATTATTATCATTAAAATGTGTTTTTTCCTAGTAATGACAACTGCAAGTCTGTGTTTCAGCTAATGTATGCTCGGAGGAAATAGATGGTAATTATTGTTCGAGGTTTGGAATTATTTCTACGATTAAGACAACAAAACATGTTTTACGAAAGAAAAAGTAAAAAAAATATAATTATAACGTACAGAGCAGAGTTGGATTGTTTGAAATGAATAAAAAAATGTTTGAAATAAAATATGTTGAACAATGTTTTAAATATTGCGTTGTAATACGAAATTGACGAACACACAAGAACGATGTTCAACAGTTGGTCGTTTTTAAAAGCCTTTAATGCGAATACGTTTTTGTAGAAGGCGTGCAACACTACTAGAGTTAACACTAACTTAGCGGAGTCGACCTTGAGATGACTGACCTTATGCTATTGGATTAGTAAGACGCTCGAGCGCTACTAGCATTTTTTTTTGTACTTACGTTTTTACTACTGGTAGACTTATTAGCGAATTTCCATAGCAAAGATGAGCTATTGCCGTGATTCTTATGGTGAGGCCTAATCTCAGGAGTGGTCAATGAGCACCGATCATGGTCCTAGGACACGATTAGGGGTGTCATTTTTGGTACTAGAATGAAATTTTGTTGGGTTTTATCTACAAACATAAATATAGCATATGATTCTGGACATTTGACACGACGTAAAATGTTCTGGTCAAAACGTAAATTAGAATAAAATATCGAGTTTGTCCGATACTAGAGAAGTGAGAGCGCAAGGTCGAGGTGCAAACTGGCAAAGAGTAGTCCATAATCTAAGGTCCCAAAGTCAACTCGCAAACTCGCAAAACAAGTATTTCCGCTGCCAGGCTGAAGTGCAAACAAATTCTACTAATATATTTCGTACGCGGAGGCAGCTATTCAGCGCCTTCAAGAGCAGACGTATTTCCTAAATAGCTGGTTAAAAACCTAAAACATATAAACATAATTTTGGCAATTCGCTCAACTCACGTCAGCGATTTAGGAGCGTGATCGAATTATAGAAGTGTTAACTTCTATAGGCTCGCCTCGGCGCTATGTTTGGGGGGGGGGGGGGGGGAATCCGATTTTACCGTCTCGCATTTTCTGAAACGCTCTATTCCGTCAGTTTGAAAAAAATTGTTCTTGCCGAGATTCGAACCAGCAGAGTCCATCACAATAGACTAGCGCCTTAGTCGGTTAGCCACGAACGCATTGCTAGTTTAGTATATTTGAGTTGGGTATATAAGTGTACCAGACTGTCCTACTTCATAGGCTTAACCCATTAACGTTCTATAGTTTAATTGGTAATAACTCTGAAATGTGCTTCCTCATTTCGTAAGTTGTGTTTAAAAGTTTGCACTTTTCCCGTGTGGTCTTAAGTACACAATTTACATTTGTGTTCATACAGTAGTGCCCTGTATAAACAAACAATAAATTAACCTTAAACTAATACCTTTATATATTCATCGCGTTTCAACGACAATGTTGCCATCTCCAATATTGCACTAGATACAATAATCAATGTATAACTCCAATATGTTATATATTGGACGCAAAAGTAACGATTATAGACAGTAGTTGTGGTAGCGAAAACGCAAATGATAGTTCAAATCAATTCATTTGCATCATCATTATTGGTGAATATTTATTCACAAATTATCTCTTGCATGCGCCCCACATATTTTGTTTTTAATTTTGCAAGCGTTTTGTTTTCTTTTAAAATTTACCAACACCAATTTTATCGAAAGTTAGTACTGTATATGGAATTATGAATATTTTTAAAGGGGAAATCATGTTATACTTTGTAGTGCCTTTGAAAATCGGGATTAAAATTAATTATTTCATTCTCTTCAAAAACGCATATTCATTGCTCTCAAATACGCTATGTGATTTTTTTTAATTCAACCAATATTAAATTTATAAATATTATTTTAATTTTAAATGGAAAAATGTTTTTATTCTGAAAATTTAAAAAGTAAGTTAATTTTTACGTTTTTATGTTAGTTTCTAATGTTGGACTGTTCATATTTTTTGCAATGGTTTGCTTAGTTTATCCTCGTCATTATAAATATTTTCATAATACAAACATGTTCGTCAATGCCAGAACAGACAATTAATTGTAACAATACCAGAATAGCTCGTTTAAAACATTCATAAATTTTGCTTCGTCGCCGAGCGTTAAAGTCTCTAAAAACATCATCTTAGCCCATAAAGTTTTCCCTCTAATACCCCATCTTGTTGTCTCTATATACTGACAAATTACGAGTACCCGACTTCCACGCTAAAGTATGAAATATTTTCACAGCCTACGTGATGTTACTATCAACACCCTATTCTCTTTAGAGGTCTACCCTGTGTAAAATTGGCAACGGTCGGCCTAATCTTCCTAGAGCATCACTCCTAATTTCTCGACGTAGTAGGGCGAAGATGGGGGCGCCGATGTAATCACGAACCAAAACGTTATGCTAAACGCCCAAAGGGAGTCACGCTTCACATATAAATGGGCACTTCTTGACATATATTGCTTCGGCTTTCATTTTGTTTAAGTCTTATTGATAACGTGTGTCTTCGATCTGGTTATATTGGCCTACCGTATTTTTCACCCCTATTGGGGAATATTTTAAAGGCTTACTGCTTGGTAAACGGTTCTTTTTCACACAGACATAATTGTCAGTTTAAATTAGCTACCACGTTCTTTTTCTTTAAACTTTTGGAATATGTTTTTGGAAATTTTAACTTGATGTAGGCCTATTAACAATAAAAGTTCATATAAGGACCAGAGGGGTGATGGTGTGCGTTACGCCACCGTCCAGAAAGTTTTAGTAAAATTGTATGAAAAAAAATAACAATGCATATATTTTACACAATCAGTATATACTTACCATCTAACCAATAACAGTAATCATTGGAAGAATAAATTATACTTTGTTGGTGGGGACCAGTAAAAGGAGGTGACGGTTCACACTATAGTCTATACAGTATAACTTAACCATTTTAGGTTAATAATTATCTCAACGAAACCATATCATAGTGGATTACTGGTTTCGACGTGTAAAGTCTTCATCAGGTTTAGAGCTTCATTTTTTGATATTATTCCTTTGTTATTGTCGTCATTTAAACGGGTTTTGAGCAACATTTTGGAAATATAGTGTTTATAAAGTCCTTTTATAAACCCCCTTCATTATTTTGTTACTGAAAATAAGTTAACAAACTTTGTATATACATTGTGTTGCATAACAGTACAAATCTTTAAATTTATGTTTTTGTGCTTCTGCGGGGAGGGGTTAACAATTTCAAATATAAAGGTAGGTCTTGTAATACACCATTGTAAAGCGTATTAAAAGAGAAACTGAATGGCGCAAACTAATATCTTACTTTGTTTCAAAGTAATGGAAAATCAAAGTCCTAGAAAATTGTATTTTTATTATAACATCAAAGCAGATTATTAATTAGTTAATAATAGGAGTAAGTAGGTTGTTGAGGTTAAATGTAACACGCGTAACAATTTAAGTCAGCTATTTCAGAATATTTATCTATCAATATAACACCAAAATTTGTCAAGTGTGTTAATAATACCAGAACATTAAAATAGTGTTAAGCATTTGATATACTGCAGTAGTTTTTATAAATGTTAATAAAATCCCATATGTCTTGGTACAATTTTTAGAAATTTGTTAATCTAGTTATAAAAACATTGATGAAGTACTTTTAATTAGTAAAAAAAAATTAGTACCCTCAACAACCTACTTATTCTTAATACTAACCAATCTCAAAATTAAAAAAAAGGCTTTTCTTGGCACACAGACCTTTTAAACAATTCCCACACAACAGTACCATTAAACAAGTATTTTGTTGAAGCACCTCAGTTCAGCTACCTAAACAAGATTACCAAAACATGTTTAGCGAATTTCCATAGGAAAGATGACTGCCATTGCAGTGACCCTTATGGTGGGACCTAAGGTTGGCAGTGGTCAATGAGCACCGATCATGGTCTCCGGAAAACGGGTCTAGGGCCGAGGGCCAGTTGCCTAAAAACTTTGACGAGGGTAATTTGACAGCCAGAGGCTTGGCGGAGCGAGGGCCAGCCGGCTAGGGATCAGTGATCTGTTCTACTGTGCGGTGGGTGTGGGGGTGGAAAGGTTTTAACTATCGTTTATGTATTCCGATAACAGTATGATTATATAATATTTATATCATTATAATATTTCGTCGTATTATCACTTTATATAATTAGAATAAAAAAAAAAAAAACTAGAGGACTTACCTAAACTGTTTAGTCACAGTATTTTGCCGATAACAGTATGATTATAATATTTGTATAATTATAATATTTCGTCGTATTATCATTTTATATAATTAGAATAAAAAAAACTAGAGGACTTACCTAAACTGTTTAGTCACAGTATTTTGCCGATAACAGTATGATTATAATATTTGTATAATTATAATATTTCGTCGT
>JAGFPH010000008.1:490848-514222 GCA_018207615.1 Philaenus spumarius
ACAGTATTTTGCCGATAACAGTATGATTATAATATTTGTATAATTATTAACCTTAAAAACTCTTCCATAGAAATTAGTTTAGAGTCGTACTCTATGCATTTAATCTTACCCCTCCCCTGAATCACTTCCGCTCTGGGGAGTCGACTGGCCCTCGGCCCTACCTGGCTGTTTTGACAGTTTATGACCCCCACGGCAAAAGATCGGCTGGCCCTCGCTCCGTTTCCCCCGGAAAACGTTTTGAGGTTTCATTACAAATTTATAGGCCTATATAAAATATTTGTGTTCGCACTCTAACGGCCGCATTTTACTACGGATTAAATCCAAATTTGTTACTCATGTTGGTTTTTAAGTCCCTCGTACGAGTTCGTTAGCCAAACAACCCAACAACAGGAAGTAAAATTTTGGAGATTTTTGTACTAGAATGAAACTTGTTTTGGGTTTTATAAAAAAATAAATATATGAGATTATTCTGCACATTTTTTGTACACGACTATATAGCCTGTCTGGTTCTCCCAAAATCGAAGAAAACTTAAAATATCATAAAAGTATCCTGCATAGATTCACGTGTGGGCTGCTTCTGTTTCGACGCGACGTGACGGCCAGGATACAAACTCACGAAGCGGGTTTGTCAGCTGCGAACGAAACGAAGAAGTCCATAATCTGAGGCCGCAATGTCGATGTGCAAACTTGCAAAACGCAGTCTATAATCCACACCCACAACTTCCAGGTAGAAACTCGAAATGTGAGTATTTCCGCTGCGAGCGGAACGAATCAGCACATGAACCGGCGTTGGCGACTGATAATTAATTTTTTACTTAAAAAATTCGAAGAAATCAATGAGGCGAAGAACAAACACTACTTGTGTACAAACTACTCCCAACTGACTATTTAACAGCGCTCTACCTACCATATAGTGGCTATTAAATAAAATAACGTGGTTGCGCAAAACTTGGAAGGCAAGATAAAAAAAATAATTTGTTTACCATCGTAAGTATTTTTGTTGAAAACTGTTATTAATATTAATAACAATTCTTATTTACTTTTTTAGTTCTTGGTTTAAGTGGTATTATCCTTAAATTTAACTTAATTCTAAAGAATTGTTTAGCTATAAACAGGGATAGGGACATGCGACCGCCGGCGCCGTTACAAATAAAATTATAAAGATAATTATTTTATATCATAAGCACAGATTTTTTTAAAAATTAGATGCTGTAACCTGTTTGTAATATAGGTATATATAATTGAGATCGGTTAGGTATTTAAAATTCAATTAAACGCGTGATTTTATAATTTTTATTTTGATGTTTCTGTTATGAATTTAAATTTGTTAAGAATATAACCTTTGTAACCTTATACAACTAATGCATATAAAATCCATAAACAAATCTAACATTAGTGCTTTAAATTAAAATGATAAATTAAATTAGTGAAGTTAAATTAAAAAATTCATGAAAAGTACCAGACAACTATTTGTAACATTATTCAAATAATAATTTAAAAAATAAATAATGTATTTTTTCCTGATTATGCCCATATAAATTCTGAGGGACTTTAAGGTAGATTTTATAAATGCCGCCTATACACCCAACTGTATGTTAGATTATACGCCTACTAGGGGTCCGTCCCTACTCGCTTCGCTCACGAACCCCGGTGGAGACCCATGACGAAGAAAATGCAAACTTCGTAATGTATACTCTGATATTTTTACGGAATGTCGATTGGGCCGTGGTCTATACTTAGCTAATGGAAGACAGAGACCGAAGTAGACACGGCAATCCCCAATAATTCGAATTTTGGCATGCTTAGTAATTTCACCATTCATATTTAAATACTTAATATTTCAAACAAATTTTGATATTACCAACTAAAGGAAACAATATATGCAATATGTAACTCCAGATGTTTGATTTACAAATACAGTAAGCCTTTTGTTTGCTTTTACATAGTAAAACAACAAACTTTTAGTTGTGGAATAGTTACCGGATTCTAAATTAGCCAGATTGGTTGCAAATAAACGTGCTTTGGTTCATTGTTTTCCTAACCAATTAAGTGAAATTTTTAATCCAAATCTGCTGTTTTAATTATAATATGTAACTACAGATGTTTGAACTGAATTCTAAAACAGTAAGTTCATTTACTTTTGTTAGGCCTAATCTAACCTAAAATAGTTGTTGAATGTGAAGCATAATATATTGATTGTAAATTTTTTAAGTTGGTTGTCATGGTAATGAATGTAAACAAACATGTGTTGCTAAGCTTTTGATGCGAACAGCTGTTTTTTTCCGTATTTTGACTTTTTAACATAAACATTTTGCAAAATCCATTCTTAGTGTGCGTCTATGAACCCATATACCTTTAAATTGTCGTATTTGTACCTTAAGTGGTTTTTGCTCCACTTTGATTCTATGTCATTCAGCCAGGACAAATCATCTTATATGTTCAGATTTTTAGCTGCATCTATACAACTAAACTAATTTTGTTCAATTTAAAGCGGTTAAATAGAGCGTATCTTTCTTTGCGTATTAAAGCTCAGTAAATAATATTTGCATCAAAAGTTTTACACTATACTCATTCGTTTCCTTTTAAAGTTAATCATTACCAAACCGGAATTTATGAAGTAATATCCATTTTAATATTTAATATCATAATATACTCCGTCGGCTGTAACCATTTATTACGAGTTTTACAATCTAATAGGGAATGTTTACCATACTTTTATTATTACTGTTGCCATATATTACTTTACCTTAAGGAACAGGGAATCGTGAATGTATCTGCAACCCTCGTTCAATTAATTCTCCCGTCTTATGAGCGCACATCCTAAACCCAAATCACCTTGTTTATCGTAGTTCATTATGTTATTACCGCACAATAATTTCTCAGAAATTAATCCCCGCCCTAGTGATCTTAGGGCGCCCGCAACAGAAGCAAAACATATGAAGTTATGTTTAATATAGTGTCTTGCACCCTCTCAATGTACCTCGTAAATAATACGGGGTAGTAATTTGAGTTAGGGGTTAATGGGAGGAAAGGGTCTTTCTTCGTTTGTATGGTGGAAGATGGTTTTAATAATAATAAAGGTGTTTATGTAGCAGCGGCGTCGTCCACGTGGCGTTTGGTAAACTATTTCTGCTCTGTTTTGGAATTTCAAGTTGTTCTGGTGTTTCAGAACTATGTAACACTAATTTATTTGTCAAGTATTAAACGATGCCGCAACTAGATTTATTGAGGTTGATCGTGTCTACTTCGATTTCTGTCTTACATTAGCTATGTATACGTCACCGCTCAATCGTCATTTCCGAGAAAATATCAGAGTACCGTATAGGCTATAATAATCTGTTTACATTGGCTTCTCCGCCAGGGTTGGTTAGCGAAGCCAGCAGGAATACAGCCTCTATAGTCAAACTATAACCATGTATAATATGTACTCGTTTAATTATTGTTACTCGTGCATCACTGAAGATGGCGACATTGTCGTTGAAACGCGTTTGAGTAAATGAACTTATTAGTTCCGAGATTTTGCAATTCGTAAAATTTTTCTTCAAAATCTATTTTGGTCGATGGCTACATGAAGTAAATTCCGCTTTTATTAAAAATCATTTAAAAATCGGTGTAAAGTTTTGCATTTATTATATGTAGCCTAATTTGTGTGAAGATTTAAAGTAAAAACGCCGATTTATACATATTTTATTCAAATTTAAAAAAATTTCCGACAACCTTCTCTTTGTCGGAAGTTTTCAAACGATGTAAAATCTATTTGTATTCAAAATCTTTCTGAAATCGGTGCCGTAGTTCGTTAGTAGATAATTTGTGTGAACATTTACGTAAGTTCATAAAATTTTCCTATTTGTGTCAAAGGTGTATTTTATATATTTTATCGAATTCAATATAATTTTAAAATTGGTGCCGCAGTGATACAATTTTTGAACTGCTTTAAAATATTCTACTCAGATGAAACTGAGACTACAGCAACAGCAACAGCTACTTAACAATACAACTACATTTGAAAAATACGAAGCTAATTTACTAACAACATAATTATATAAAATGAAAAATTAACTAGTCATTTAGTCATTTAGTTTAGTCTGCTTCGTAAACTGCGCAGTTTTAATTCAACGACTGTAAAAAGCTTTCAACGGAATTAAATAAAAAAAGTTTCACAAATGTTTGCATTTTAGCATTTACAAAAACAAAATTACAACTCGACTTTAAATTATACATTTCATTAACAATCTCATATAACTTCATACGTGCTTTGAGCTCCGAGTTGGACTCAATTTAAACTTTAAAATGACCCGCGATAAACGATAGTCTGCAAAGTTAAAGGCCAGTACAACTACAAACATACAAGACATAATGTCCCTATAAAGAACGATGTTACACTAACTGGATTTTGTAATTAGATAGTTTTTCCCCGCAAGTGTCTGGAGCTAGGGGAATATGGTTAGTTTAGGTTGGTAATACCGCTATTAGTATGCCGAGCGTTACACTGATATGCAAGGCGACAACCATTACGTCTAAACACTAACTATGTTTCTAATAAGGCTAACAAAGATTTGATGGGGTGAAATTGTCTTACTTGACAATGCTTTTAGTGAGACCAGAAAGCTTGAGTTTCGTTTTGTAAATATTATAAAGACGTAAACTTTGCCAATGCGTGTGTTTGTTTTCTTGTATGTTCTAAGTAACTTCTGAACCTATTTCATCAAACAATTAAAACACGTCTCTTACTTTATGTTATATACTCATTTAGCTGTTATTATGGTAAAGATTACTAATGTATATACAGCAGATTGGATACATTAATTTAACAAAATAATTACATAGTTAGAGGCTTTAGAAACTGGTTCCCAATATTACCCCAGTTGTTAGTTTTAACCTATAACCTGGTTAGATTGAATTAAGTTATGTTTCGTAATGTTAGGTTATGTTGTGTTATTTAAGGTTAGATGTTAAAGTTACGTTATATAAGGCTATATGATACTTCAGATTTAATATGACAGTTTAGGTTATTTTATAGGTAATGTTGGTGCGTGTTCTGTTAGAATATTATATGATAGATTAGGATTTAGTTATATTACGTTAGATATGTTATTTTAGGACATACTATGATAGGTTGGGATGAACTATCTTAGGTTGGATTGTGCTATGTTAGGTTGGGGTAAGCTATTTTAGGTTGGGATATGCTATTGAAGGTTGGTATGTGCTATTTTAGGTTGGGATATGCTATTTTAGGTTGGGATATTCTATTTCAGGTTGGCATATATTTTTTAGCTTGGACGTGCAATTTTAGTTTATGATGTGCTAGTTTAGGTTGGGATGTACTCTATTTAAGGTATTCATAGGCCTATTATTTTAGTTTGGGACGAGCTATTGTATGTTACACTATAATAGGTTGGGATTGGCTATGTTATTTTAGGTCATACTATGATAGGTAGGTTGTTTTATAACGTTTGGTAAGGGAGATGTTAGGTTAGCTCTCTATTCTATAAAAAAATACCTGTAAATCACGCAAAAACGCTGGCCCTATTGCGCATGCGTTAGGATCCGGGTCATCGCTACCCCCATCACCCTACCCTGGTTCAAGTGACTCTGTCCTAAGCAATAGTAATTTCCTTGAAATTACCAGAATATACCACATTTATTTGCAATTGCTTCGCCGCGGTTGTTGGTGAGCGAAGCGAACAAGGGACGGAGCTCTCTAGTTTAATATAAGGTTAGGTTAGATTAGATGTTAGTTTATGGAATGTTATAATATATTAGTTAGTTGTTAGGTTATAATAGTATTTAAAGTAAGGTAAAAAAGATGTTAGGTTTTGTTGTATAAGATTAGATTAGATGTTAGGTTATATATACATGTTGAATAAATTGATTGCAACAAATTTCATAGTCAGTACTTTGTCGAATAAAAACAACAAGTTTGTAATATAACTACAAGTAGACTAATTACGTATTACAAGATTACATTATATCTTCTACTGAAAACGCTAACTACGCATTTTTAATATACTACAGTTTGCTGCAAAGAAATAGAATTTAAAGTACTTAATTGTATCATGAGCTGTCACGATAGAGATTGTAGGGAGAAAAACTCTGTTGATACGATTTAAATACTATCGAATTAACTTGTTGGGGTGAACAAAAACAAGACATTTTAATTGACAAGACTCATTAAGTGGTAATATGGTGACGTTAGCTCATCATTAAAATACAATCTAATATGTATTACCACAGGTGGTGGCGTCTTGAAGGGTTTTGTAGAACTGTTGTTGTTTTGAAGCTTGGTTGAACTAAGAGTCTACGGAGATAAATTGTTCTTGTTTCGGAGTTAGAGTAGAGAAATATTGTGGGCTTACATTTTGGAAAATTCGTATATTGGACAATATCTAGTGAAGGTATACAGTAACTGTAACTTTTAAATCGTTTATAATTCCTAGCCAGTTTTAATCGCGTGTAATGCATGTAATAATGTGAAGATTTTTGTAAAATTATGTAGATTAGGTTAGGTTAGTGTAGATAGAGGGGACTTGGGGGGGGGCTTCCTACAGAAATAATCTAGTAAAACAAGTCTTAATCGATAAATATAAGATAAAAACGACGTGTTAAAAATACTTTTACTTGCAATCCCTCGCCTGAGCGTTTTTAATTGTCAAATAGATTTGCTGTATGTATCCGAAATATAAAACGGATTTGGAAGGTTTTCAATTTTTCATGTTTTAGAGACGTGCATTCAAAAAACAAAATGACAATCGTGGTTTCAAAACATTGAGAACAATAATTAATAATCATATCCAACGTCGCATGTATACGATGATTGTGCAAGCCCTGTTTACAAACTTTCTATGCAAGCCGTTGTTCGTCTACCTCTGCAGTTTAAGAATGATTCAACAACGCAGCTGAAGCTCTGACATGAATTGAGCGAATTTCTAAAATTAAGTTTATATGTTTTAGGGTTTTAACCAACTATTTGCGCTGAGTAGTTACCTGCGTATACGAAATATATTATAATAATGGGAAATTCATTATCTCATTTCAACCATCGAGCACTCTAAAATATATCATTTTTTACTACCGGTTTCGGTGGTTCATGACACCATCATCAGATCAACCTCAAAATATATTCATTCCACTGTGTGGAACACGTCGTAACAAACTATACACAATTATTATTATAATTGCATTCTTGGAAGCTAAAAATCATCATGTTGAAATATATTAGTAGAATTATTTACACCTAATTCTCCAACTCCGGCTGACGGGCTGCTTCGTTCCGCTCGCAGCGGAAACACTCTCTTTGCACAATAAAGTATAGAAGAAAATTGCATAAGAATTAATGTATGGTTGTGCATTATGTTAGTGCTGTTATTATGTACGCAGGAAATAAATTCTGTACTATTATTATGTACAGAGAAATGCAGTAATTAGAAAATACTCATATTATGTAAAAAGTACAACAAATGAAAACATTTTATAGATTTTCCTACATAAGGGTTAGCTTAACAGGGTTATCTCAGGGAAAGTGATTTGCGTGTAAACATGTGTTTTTTCTATCATGGACTAAAAGTGCTGGAAATGCGTTTTAAAGGTCGCATATAGACAACATTTTTGGACCCTCCCATTCTGATGGGGTCATTTCATACACCCCAAACCCTCAGTATGATTCACGTGGTGGGTGTGGATCGCATTAAACTATGCTTCATCCTCTCAATTCTACAAATCCTGAGTGTGTCCTTGAGTTTATCTTAAGCTTTCTACAACAATAAAACAATTAAAAACAAAAGTACATTCCACCCTTTACGAAAGTCGTTAAACGTTTCGCGTAATCTTGCTCCAGCAGAGTCTTAAACCTTAGTCGTACCACATGTGTTAACAGTAGATCACCACAGCCTTTAATAACGTCGGTACTGTAATGAAAAAATAGTATACACAAAAAACACAATGACTGTAAATATTTCTGGTCAACTGGCTGATCCTGTTCAATGCTTCCAGAGTCCCAAAGGCGGTAAATTCCTTAAGACAACGTTAATGTTCTTCATGGGTTTCAGTTACAAAGCGCACTTCTCGTCCCCCCATTGTCTATGGTCTCTAAGGGTATTGACTGGACACGTACGGAGCAGGTGTACTCCCCTACGTTCGACTCCTGGGGTTTATTCCTTCGGGATTCGTTCCTCTGGGAACAGGACTCTCCCTTTGATGTCGATCTCCCGGCCCCTTTGTCTTCTTATTGCGGCTTCAAATAAAATTTCCCCAGATAAGAGTGTAATCTATGTAATTTGGGTTGCTCACTTTGTGCGGGCATATTGCCCCTAGAGGGCCACATGCAGTGATCGATCATACTTATGTTTACATACAATGCTATCACATCGTTTTAGTATTTAATTACTTTAAAGCCAATTCGTTATACAGTACTTAGGTTAATACATTTTTCTACATCTGTTTATAGTTTTTCGATATTTCGCCTGCGATATAATCGAACTGCACACACTGGAAAAATCGAATGTACAAATTTTAATTTATATTATATACCGGTTGGAGGTACGTTCCATAAATAAACTGAATACCGTAGTATTAGTGTGTTTCAATAAAAACACAATAATTTTATTGCTGTTGTTTGTCAAACTAACGAACAAATTCCATAGATATTTTACCAATCTAAGAAATCTAAGAAGTAAACTACGTTTATGTGTTCTTGTTTGTAACCAATTAATAGATTTGGGTGAAATATCCACCGATTAAATGCGAGATGTCCAGCAAATTAATTGAAGCATTTGAACCGACAATCTCTAAAAATAAATCTTTACTAATTTTTTTGTAAAAATTTAACATACAATCTAAAGGATCTATTTCAATTAATTTTCTAACCGAACATACCAATCATTACGATACTTAAACTGTATCGGGTAACAATACTAACTCGTCAGTTTGTTAGTGAATTTTTATAGGAAAGATGAGCTATTGCAGTGACTCTTATGTTAAGACCTAAGTTCGGGAGTGGCCAATGAGCACCGTCATGGTACCCAGAACACGTTTTGGGATGTCACTAAAAATTTTATAGATACGTGTATGTGTTCGGACTCTAACGGCCGCATTTTACGTCCGATTTGGTCCAAACTTTGGTACACACGTTGTTTTTCTAACAACGACGTTCATTATCCGATGAGTTCATTAGCTAAATAAATTCAAATAAATATTTTTTTTTGACTGGATGTAAAATTTGTTTAAGATTTGTCAAACTAGAATGAAACGTATTTGGATTTTGTTTAAAACATAAAAACAGGAGATTATTCTGCACATTTGTTTTTTTTACCCGATATTATAGCCAATCTGATTAAACGAAAATACCATAAAGTACCATAAAGTTCAAATACACGTGGGGCAACTTCTGATCCGAGACGGCTGGCATGTGAACTCGTGAAGCGAGTTTGTCGTCTGCGAGCGAAGTGAATCACTTAATAATCCGTAGCATCAAGGTCGAGGTGCAAATCTCGCAAAGCCGCTTGAGCCGGGGCAAGAGGCTGAGGTGCAAACACATTCTACTAATATATTTTCTACACGGAGGAAAATATTCTGCGTCTTTGTGACTAGACCAATTTCCCAAATAATTGGTTGAAACCCTAAAACATACAAACTTGATTTTGGAAATTTCCTCAACTCACGTCAGCGGTTCATCCGCGTAATCAAATTACTTAATTTGAAGTCTACATAAATAGAAAGACGGCCTTAGAGGGGAAATTTGGAAGTGAGTACTTTGATACGGCGAGAGTTTTCGTTTTGGCCACAAAAACATTTTAGATAGTCTGTCAATGGTGCTTAACAATAAATTTTACTAGAATTATAAGCCTACCTGTAAGGGATGGAGGAGGGATAGGGCTGAGGTTTCGGTTACAATAACGGCAATGCCTTCTGTCAAATTTAAACTCAACAAAATAAAATAAGATGTATTATAAAAGTATTTAAATAGATGTCTTGTCAATATTTTCACTTGTCAATATTTTGATGTACTTCTTTTTCTGTTTCAGAATACTCGAGCGGGCTTCTCTTCAAATTGAGCACCCGCGCATCCTCTTCGACATGTGATCAACCCCGTAGCTGTTTCAGCTTTTGTGATTTTAAAACTAAAACAGTGTATAGATTTAGGTTTAAGACTTAATGTAAATAAGTGAAAACCGGTTGTAAACCGAATTGTGTTGTTTCTGAATTAATTTATTATAGAGAGTATTTGACGCTGCAAAATATCGTTTAGATATAACACACGAGGAGGGTGGTTTTAATAAGTACTTGATCTGAAGTGGAATAATAGTCACTTTTAAACCTAAATATTTTATCTGACACATCTCGTTCGTACAAACTGCTTTAAGCAATTTTAAGCAAAAATATAATTAAATTGCGTTCATAAATATTGTCGTTCGTGGTCAATTTAAGTTATTGGAGACGTTTAAGGCAAACTTGTAACATTTGGGGTCAAGTAAGATTATTCAATGCCAACTAGGGTCATGCAGGGTCATTCGGGGCAAACTGGGGTTATATAAGGGTCGATTAAGGTAATTCAAAGATGAGTAAGTTTCGTTAGTTATTTATGATTTAAGATCGTTGAAACTCATTTCATACGGGGTTAAATAGGGTCTTTCAATTTCAACTAAGGTGGCTGAAGATAAAATCGGTTCATTATAGACCAACTAGGGTCGTGTCAGTCAATTATTGTTACTGGAGTCTTTTAAGTCAAACTAGTAACATTTGGGGTCAAGAAAGGATATTTGGTGTCAAATAGGGTGAAATAGAGTCATTCGGGGTCAACTGGGGCAATCAAATTACTATATTCGAGGTAATTATGAGGGAAAAGTTGAGAACCATAGGTAGGCCACTTAGAAACGGGGCAGAGTATATATAATAATTTTGGAAATTTCAGAAATCATCCGTATTCGGGAGCAAAACTAAACAATAACTGTACATGAAAATGTCGATAAAAGTGTTCTGGTTTAAAATTATTTTTAATGTTAATAATTCTAATATGGATTCCATTTTTAGTTTTAACCCCAACAACTACTTGTAAAAAATGTAATATTATTTTTATTGAATGTAGGTAACTATTAAAATAATCAAGTACTTCTTGGAACACCCTCCTAGATATAATCTTTCACCACGATTAACATATGTATGCACATACTGTAAAATATTTATACCTGTATAAATACTTCTGTATCTTTCTTCAATATATGTATCGATAAATCTTTATATTCTGCTTTTAATGAGACTGATGACTCTTCATTGATGCCTTTAAAGAAGAGAATAGATTTTTATTTTTGTCAGAATATTGTGCTCATAAAATATATATAAAAAACAAACAAAATGCTTATTCGTTTTCTATGTCTATAGTTGTTTTTACTTAGGCTATATTGTTCCTATATTTATAAAGTGGAGTTTAGGTACTTAAGTAATTGAAGGAAAATCGAAACTGTCTTAGTTTACCTTTTGGATTGTGCTCGAACTAGTTCAGGGAAATGCGTTAAACGACAGTGTTAAGTTTGACGAAATTTATCAAACTGTGCAAAAAATGTCTGAATTAATGGTTAAAAAATGTGTTTTGAAACAATGTTATTAAATTGGAAAATACACCAGTTTCACTCAAGGTGGTTTTCAATGAATATTGTATGTATCTGAAAATGGCGTAGTTGTCGGAATTGGTGAATTATTTAAATTATGTTATCGCTGTTCCCAAATTATTATGTGATGTACATATGAATGTACTGTTATTGTTGAAACTATTAATTTAAATTTACGTCACTCAACTAAAACTAAGATTGTTTACCGATGGAGTATCACTACTATCAGTGACATTTTGTTACGAGTTCACACAGTTACTCGTGTATTTCATCCATAATCGCACATGAAAGTTACGAATTTCTATTAAAAGCAATACTCGCAGGATTAAAGCAAAATACAGGTAAGGTAATTTGTGAGATCTGTTTACAGTTTGTATTGAAATTTTCGATTCAATTCGTTTTAATTGAAACATTCAAAACAGTATTTTATTAGAAATAAACGAGTTTTACATCAATAGTTCTGTATAATTAATCTTTAAATCGTTTGCATTTGTGGCGGAGATTTTTTCACTGATTGATTTTATCCGGTTTATCAAATTATACACAGAAAAACGTTCACATTTGTATCAGCTTATATAAATGGTTGGATTTGTTGTATGTGTCCGAGTTTTTGTCGAAGAATTAATTGATCATATGGATTAATATTACTTAGTGAGCAATGATTATTTCTTTCAGCCGTGCATTTTATGCACTGAGTGTAGGACTCTGAATCATCCAGATTACTCACAAAAAAATCCTAACCTCTTCTTCAGGCACCTCCGCCTCGAAACCGCACATGCGTTACTTAGGATGGAAGCTGTCTATAGTTCTTTACACTTTTTGCTCTTCTCTCTCATCTTTATCCTCCTGTCTCATGACGCCATTCACAAAATATATGATTATCTGCTTTCATCCTTGAACATATTATCAACAATAATATTGAAACATGCAGTGTGGTCTCCACTTGTATGCTCATCTACTAACAGTTTTCTTTTCATCTCGGAGTGACAAACAAAGTGTGCTCTGCTGTATCGGCAATCCATCAGTTTGAACCGGTGGGTATTGTAGTTGAAGCACCCTCGCCCAGTTAGAGTTTGCGTCAGATGGTATCAATTTCTTCGTGCTATCTTCTCACCCAGTTCATCAGATCTGGAATTAGTTTCTTTGTTAAGCATCCTGTATTAGTTTGCTCTGCCCGTCTTGCTTGTTACTTATCCAAGGTTGCATGCCTTATGTGTTTGACTAATCCTTCCTTTGCTTGAAGTGCAATTCTTTATTCCAACAAGAGGTCGATACTTTAGGATTGATTACATAGGCCCTTACTAGGATACCCTTTCATATAAAACTGGTTCGAGACGTCTTAACTCGAAACACAAATTAAAACCATGAAATGAAAAGTAAAATTTGAGATTATACTATTAAAATGTTTTTAACTTCTTAGTTTTCATCTATCCACCTTTAAAACAAAACAATCACCGGCGTTACGTTTGAACAATGTTGGAGGGAATTTAAATTTAGGACGATTTTATTAGGTACCAGTTTATGGAAGATAATCAATTAATAGTCTTTACTCGTTGAACATTATGTCCGCTGCGAAGCAGTACGTACCTCGAAACCGTAAAGTCGAGGTGCAAACTCGCAAAGCGCAGTCTATAATCCGAGGCAGCAAGGAAAAGCTGAACTATGCAGCGTGTGAGCAAGGGCTGGAGGCTGAGATGCAAACAAATTCTACCAATATATTTCGTACACGGAGGGAGCTATTCCAATATTTGGTTAAAACCCTGAAACATATAAACTTAACATTAAAGAAAATTGACTAACTAGTTTTCACAAATTTAAACTCTTTGGCTCCGCCCTCTCCTCGCTTCGTTTATCAAACCTCGCAGCGACTCGCTCCCTCTCCATCTACACTCGCGGCGAAGCAAATGCAAACAAGTTATTGTATACTCCGATACTTTTACGGAAGTGATGATTGATGGTAGGGTGATCGGGTAGTGGTTACTTAGATCTTGACTCATGCGTACTTGGGACAGAGTTTTTGCGTGAATGACAGGATTTTTATATAATAGAGATATATAAAATGACAGATAGGTGGAAACTAATTATTTTAGGAAATTTGTATAAAATTGGTGTGTACAAGTTTAGCTGTTGATGTTTTGAAACTTATTTTCCAAACACCCTCTATATGTATACTTAAATTTGTTATATCATTGGTATTGCTTACTTTTATTGAAATCAGCGAGCTTATCTCCTAATTTAGAAATGATATGCATTATTTCTTCACAATCTCGTTTACATTTTATTTCATAACTTTGGTCGCATAGGCTATCAATGGGCCACAGAGAAGTTAGGGTAAATTTTATTTACTCCAATTTCCACATTCAGAATATGTAATTGAGATAAACTTACAATAGATCCTGTACAATATAAAAATGTAGAACAGAATGTAATGACTGTAACCCGGATTGTAGAAATAATGCTTAACAATAATTCAGCTGACTGGTGTTTTTGAAAATATTTTTATCACAAGAAAAACAAAATTTCTCATAAATTTGACGTAACATGTGCATAATAAAATACAATTTTAATAATACTAAAATATCGAGGGCGGTAGCTCAGTAAGTAATGCTGGCGTTTCAATGAGCTACGGTCTGTGTTGTCGTATGTTCAAATCTGGCTTTGATGGATTTGTGTGTATTATTCCACTCGTCCTTCGTTAGTCGTATGACGGAATAAACGTAAATAAAAATAATTTTTAAGAATTAAAATTGATCATTGAAAGAATGTTGATAATGAACACAGAAACTAACTATTTATCTTCACAATACGTAATAGTGAATTTAGCATTCTGTTGACGACGCGACTGTAAGAAAGCATTCTCTTTTCTCTTTATCTCTTTCTATCTGTATTTCTGCTTGGAAATGTTCACCTAAACAACTACATCCTATCCTCCCAAGTACACAACTTAGTACTAAGTATAACCTATATTTGTGGCTGTTACATTACAATGTATCTTAATTGTAAATTGCTTTTTGTATATATTATACGTATACTAGTGACTTTTAAGTGAAGTATTTTATATTGAAATAAAAATGAAAGGTTGTTGTAAAACAAAACATCAGACTTTGTTTCTTACCTTGAACCTTTGAATCTGTACTGATATTTTGAAGAAATAAACTTTTTATGTTCGATTGTTTCTTTGTAAGTTTGGTTGTATGTTTGTATAGTTGTTTATTTGTATTTTTGTTTGATTGTAGGATTGCATGCATGTTAGAAATTTTTATTTGTTTGTATGGCTGTTTCTTTGTATGTTCATTAGTTTGTTTTTTGTAAAGTTGTTTCTTTGTATGTATGCAATTGTATGTATGTATTGTATGTTTGTTTGTTTATTCGTTGGTTTGTTTATTTTTTAAAGTTTGCAAGTTTGTATATTTGTCTGTTTGCAAGTTTGTATGTATGCAAGTTTATATGTTTGTTGATTGTATGGTATGTTTGTAATTTTGTTTGTCTGTTTATTTATTTAAATGTTTACAGGTTTGTATGGTTGGTTCTTTGTAGGTTTGTATATTTGTTAGTACTGTATTTCGATATGTTTGTTTGTTTATTATGTAGGTATGTTTTTATGCTTGTTTGTTAATTTGTAGCGTTTATCTATGTTTGTAAGTTTGTATCTTTGTATGTTTCATAGCTGGCTGTGTCTATCAATAACATGGTCAGAAGCAAAGTGGCCGAAAGGTTAAGGCGCTAGTCTAGTCGGCTATAGTTGATACCTCCGACATAGGTTGTTCCTGTAAAATCTAGTTACTGGCGATCGATTTACCTGCCCTACACCTCCAGCGGCTGATTTACCTGCAGCGGCCCTCCACTTCTTCTTTCGTCGAACTAGCATATAGTAAAAAGAATTAAAAAAAGTTTGTTCACGATTTGTTAAAATACAATAATTTGTATAGGCTTATTTAAATCCCTAGACATACTCTTAAAATATACCTAAAACTCGTGTTTTGAAGTCATAATTTTGAAAATTTATTTTTCAACTGGGTGTATGCATGCTCCCCACACTCCCTAGGCCTATTCATGATTAGTAAATTTATGTTTGGGTCTTGTGCCTTGGAAAGATGGGCATCACTGATCCCTTTTCTTAATTGATGACTTTACTTTGAACTCAGTTAAACTTCAAACTGATTTACGAATGTAATAACTGTATTTATACAATTTTACTGCAAAATAAACATTTTCCCTAGTTGATAATATTATTATCTGTTGAATATATTAAAGCTGTCAACTTCACATTGCTATCGGTTTTGACAACCCCCCTCGTGTGCTGTTATCAGAACTTGTACTACGTGAATCTTCGAGATAATGCTTTTAATAGAACGCTTAAAGAAACTTTCTTCATAGATTATAAAACCGCTAAAGGCACTGTTCATCTTCTCCCTTGAATGGATGAACGTCTCACCAACCATCATGTAACTAACGTTCACTCTAATGAGAAACATTACATGCAATTGTATCGGCTGTGGAAGGAAAATTTTCAATATACTTTGGTGAATAATCGATCTAGGATAATCGACCTGCGTTGTAGAACCATCGCCCGGAGGATTCTTCACATCCTGCCTCGGTTGTTGTCGAGATAATTAATAGATAACATCGAATAATCGGGAAGATGACATTATGCGAATCCGTGACGAGGAACTATTATGTCTGCAGCGTAACTAATTACAGTGGTGAGTGGTGAGCAGTATGAAAGTGATATTGTTTGTAGAAATGTCTTCCTGGTTTGGGTAATCGCTGGAGTAATCCGCTGGTGAGACAGTTTGAGAAAATTCAATGTTTTTTGAAGAGACATTTCAGTTTAACTCAAAACATATTCTGAACTGATTTGCATTTAGCGATATTGATTGTACGCTTGTGTGTATATTGATTGGGGAAAGAATTTAAAATAATTCGCACTTTGTTTATCTCTATCATTTTACGTCTGATTTGGTAAACACGTTTGTTAGAAAAAAAAAACTCCAACAACTGGAAGCACGTTTTTTGACCAGTAGTCAAATATTTTGAGATTTTTCGAACTACAGTGAAACTTTCTTGGAGATTTATCTACACAAATTAATAAAGGTTATTATTCTGCACATTTTGTTTTTTTACACAACCTTATGGTCCTCAAAATCGATCAAAACTTTCAATTCTAAAAAAGTACCCGGTTAAAATCCATGAGAGGGCATATTCTGATCCGAAGCCGCAAGGTCGAGATGCAAATTCGCAGAGCGTGATTTTCTGCTTTCAATGGAACGAAACAACTCCGGTGAGCCGGTGCTGAAGGTTGAGGTGCAAAAAAATCTACTAAAAATATTCGTACACGTAGGAAGCTATTCAGAGCCTTCGTGAAACCATAAAACATATAAACTTTATTTTGGATATTGCTGAATAGCCGAAACAGCCGTCGTTCATCGACGAAATAAAACAGAATATTAAAGACGGTAAGTCTCATTTAATAATGAATATATCGATACTCTGGGTGACGATTACAATTGTCATAAAGTAAAACATCCTATCAAAGACGTTTCTCATCATCCCCAGGAAAGAGATTACATTTTCCATATGTAATGACTGCATTAGATCACCTACGCATTGTTCAGCAAAAGATAACATTCCCCAACAGTTGCCTAATCAGTGAATACGAACACGCCTTTTAATTATGATTCCGAAACCGAGTGCCACGACCTCGGCACATGGTAGTGTTACTTATTAGATGAAAAAGTCAGACAAATACAATGGGGAAAGTTCAGCTGGATCGCTACCAAATGACAGCGGTAACTTACCTAAACATTCTTTGTTCTGTCTCTCATAAGATAAACTGTCACTTCGACTATTTTAGGGCGTATAAAGAAAAAAATGAGACGGAAGATAACCCAATTCATCATTTGAAACATTTTGATAAGCTATTAGTTTTGCAAGGCACAGTACAAATTAAAAAAATCGAATAATGCAAAAGGAAGGAACTGCGATGTGTACAGCTGTTCTTCCGCATATCTTCCTTTAAAATGCTTAATAAGAAATACTAGCTGCCACAGCAGTCTTTGCCCATTTACGAAATAAGAACTACCTTCTACTTCCTAACTAGAAATAATGAAACTAAAAATAAACCATTTTATTATGCTTATAGCCCAACTTAATTGTTATTAATTAATTACTAATTAATTTAATTCTAGTGCTTCGTGAACGGTTACCGGCAACGCGCGTCGCCCGTATATGCATAATTTTAAATGTGAACTCGTTTTGTGTTGTTTAAGTGTTTTATTGTGTGTTTTATGTATATTTGAGAATGACTGAATGATAGTCGAAACGCGTCATATGAAGTAGTAATAGACTACTTTTCATAAACATTAAGGATTGTTCGGCAGTATCACCTCATAAACAAGGTAAATTAATTAGTAATTAAAAATAAACGTAATACAACTTTACAAAAATAGACGTTTACTTCCTAATAATATTGTATCCTCGTTAAGTGACATTGATACATCTTTTTGATTTTTGTAACTTTGCCTGCAATATAAAAGGAACATTACTATGAAATTCCCAGTACAACAAAATGGGGCAAAATCGGAAAACTCAATTTCGTTGTTTTTTGGCCGCCAGTTTTAATTGGTTAAAGATATGCATGTGCAAATTTCACCGTTGGTTTTCTCTTTAGAATTAAATTAATTCTACATCGAAATGATTTATCACATGACCACCTTCCCATTTAAAAAAAAAAAACAAAGTTACATTCAAAATGGTGGATCCAAGATGGCGGATACATTTTTTGAAATCCTAATAATAGAATTTTCATAAATAGAGTAGGTTCCTCAATCACATCTACCTTCAAAGTTTCTTTATATACGAAATATTAAACCGTTTCCAGACTTTTTCTCCACCCTGTATAGAGAAGGAACCAGCCTGAAACATATGACTGGTAAAAAGAAACTTCAACAATACAACAAGAATACAGGAATGGGTAAAAGAAAACGGAACATTAATTGGGAATTGTTTGAAATTTAAATGTATATATATATATATTATACAGACTACTTTTTTATATACTTTGTACAATTTATTTTAATAAGGCATTTACAGTACGATAGTAAACATTATAAATGAAACAGATCTTAATATCGTTGTTGTCTTTAGAAATAAAAAACCTAACCGATTAAAATAAAAATTTTATTATTTTTTATTAGGTAACAGTAGCCTACCTACTTCAGATCTTTGTATTTTTATCGAATTTATGAGCTTACTATTTATTAATACAAAATCCCTGTATAACGCACACAGAATCTGCATACTAAAACCTGAATAGTATGGGTACCTAAAATAATTTGCTTGCGCAAATCTAAATGGGAGATGAACTGAATGGAAGAATAGTCCTGCAGTTATTCGAAAAGCATAGCGCGCTTTAGCTTGTATTGGCGATCAGAGTAAAACAATACATTATTCAACATTGTCCGCTATTTTTCTAAAATATAGTTTAGCTTAACTTGGATTATCCTTTCTTAAATACGACCACAGAATCAGGAACATAAGGACAGGAACCGAGACAAAGGGTTACAAATAAAAGTGCAAGAGCAGGATCAAGGACCAGAATGTATGAAGAAAGGATTTAAAGACAGTATATTAAAGGGAGGAAATATTATTTGTTATTGTTCCAAGAAGTCAATAAAAAATGTCTCTTTTGTGTGATTTTTAGGACTTCTTATTGCATTTTTTATTTATTCTTACAATATATAATTATGTATAAATTCTTATATTTTGTGACTTTCACTTAACTTATTTTCAAACATCAATGTACAAAATAAAATATATAATTAATAATACTTGATAAACATTTAACTTTCATAATTTATACAAATCAACACAGCCTTTCACTGGAGTTCCAATTAAATTCCTCCTCCAAAGGGCTTAAATAAACTAGGTCGAAGTTAAGCCAGGTAGGGAGAGCAAAAAAAACCTCTCTCAGACTTTTCCTCGATTCTTGCCAAACTCATAAATCCCTAATTTCCCTCATTACACAAAATAGGATAGACTAATTATAAAGTTTTTTAGTGGGTTAGCAACACCGCTATTAGTATTCCTTGGGTAAAGTTGGCGAGGCAATACAGTCCCCTTAGTCTCTTAGAATTAAACAAGCGACTTATACAAAGATTTCAAACTCCCTGCGATGCAACTGATCTTCATGAAAACTGTTTTACAAGGCGCTTCTGTTCCCTTTAGACGTCTAAAACTTCGAGATGCCTGCACTCACTCGTGTTTTGGGATTCAACCCCCCGCCCTTCCTTAAACTTTACACTCCGGGAAACTATTTTGTTAGCAAATTTTAATTAACACACTTGTAAACTGTAAATTATTGCCTCATATCTTCTAAACTTCAGGAAACAGGATTCACAAACTTATCTTTTGCTTGTTTCGAACCTATTAAAGTAGGAGATTTATTTCTTAATTGAATTTAACGCTTGGATAACGCTCGAGTACTCGTTTATCATAAGGTAATCGTTGGTAATAACTTTTAAAGTAGGTGAATATTAAACTATCCATGAAAAAATACTATATTATATTATACTAGCAGGGGAGCCTGCGGCTTCGCTCGCAGATATAGGCCTATGAATAAATTAATGAAAGAAATATCGGGTCAATACTGAACGACCAACGTATAGTGAGTTTCGTGCAAATCAATCAATACTTCCCATTTGTATCATTTATGCTTACATACACGATTTCCACGGGTTTGTTTGAGGTGCATTTCACGT
The DNA here is from genome assembly GCA_018207615.1 of Philaenus spumarius. NCBI lineage: Eukaryota > Metazoa > Arthropoda > Insecta > Hemiptera > Aphrophoridae > Philaenus > Philaenus spumarius. The sequence goes on from JAGFPH010000008.1 coordinate 511,208, forward strand.
ATAAGTGTAAATTTACATAAACAATGTTCAATTTCTACGAACAAAATTTTACACATTTTTTTTAGTCGCAAATTACCTAAATGAAAATGTATTTTCTGTCCTATTTATTATAATTTAAGAGTAATATGTGCCTAGGTTATCTCTCCAAGGTTAACATTCCAGAACGACCTTGAACCTTACTCTAGAAGATTCTGTAACATTCTGGAACATTCCAGAACATCTGGGGACATTCTGGAACACTGCCCAGTCTCTGCCACTTCGTAATTTGATTCCCAGACGCTTTGCCGACTTCCCATAATTCGCCATTTAACACTCATATTTTTTGTTAAAATGTACGGTTTTGGGGCAATTTAGGTTTAAAATTTTCAATCAATTTTCAGTAAAACGAATAATTGGGTGTAATCGCTTATGTTGCCTAAAATAGATCACTATTAGTTTAAACTCAATCGGTCAAACCGTTCTGTAGATATGAATTATTTTGTAAAAGAAACAAAATGGTGGATATCTGGAAAACGAAGCGTTTTTTGGAAGAATTTTATACTTGATTTTCTCTTTATTTTGACCCAAAGAACCATTTCCCTTAGTTTAGCACTTTACTTATGGGTCACTCTGTATATTGAATTTAAGGGCGGGGTGAGCGGTTGTTTGATAGTTTTAACTGTCTACACCCTGATCACCCTTGAGAATTTCAACATATATGGACAGAATAAGAAAATAATATTCAAACGATATTTTGTAAATTAATAAAATTTAACAATATTACGCGACGACAAAAATCCAATACTTCAAAATAATTTAACAATGTTTGAACTCCTAAACTGCATTATTATACGTCATTGTCAGAGGATAGACAATTAGGCCTACTCAATCTTAATCAAAATAAATTATACATTTTGAGGAATCTTGTAGGACAGGCCGTGCCAGGCGTTGGAAAGTAATAATATATCTATTCGGGCATCAAGGAATGGCAACAAACTCGATTGCCTAACGAATTTAGACTTTGATGGATTGCATGAATATTGAAAAGGAGCTCCGGAAGGGGTGGGTCTTCCTTGGGAAAAACGCTAATTTGTTTCCGTTTCCTGAGAAACTAAAATTATAACAAACTCCGCCATTGTTAGCCTACTGTAAATTAAATGGGACTGGTGTTTAGGAAATTTAAATTAATTTATTGTTTTTTTTTACTGACATACTTCATATGTAGGCTAATCAAATTTTATAGAAAAGCTTCTTGTAATCAAAAAATTAAAAATATGGATTTTTGTTTTATAGATTTTATTATTTTAAACTTATTTCCAAGTATTTTGTCATTTAATACACGTATTTGCAACACGTCTTCATTAGAAAAAAATGTAAAATATGTAGGCCTACTTTATTGATTGAGATTTTATCTTCAGCATGAACTCTAACCGAAAGTACTATCATAGTATAAATACATATACTCATAAACATGCAGTATCTGAGGTCATTATGTTAGATATAAAACATATTTTTTCCGGTCCCATAGACCATAATGTGCTAAAAAATAATTGCAGGGATTGACCTAAATGAAACATTATCAACATTACAATACAATACGTTTTTTTCGCTTTTAAACATGTACACTATATAATTAGAAATAGTCAAATTGTTTATTAAAATTAACTTAAAATTTAACATTTGAATTCAGCTTCATCGAAATTCATATACTGTATTCCTCTAAAGAGCAGTAAGAACCTTGTTTAAAAAAAATCAGATATAGGCCCTACTCAGTTTAAATTTACTTTCTGTCAAAGTTTGTACAGAACTTTTGGCAGGCTCGGCAGACTTAACCACCATCATGAATTTAAACTCCCATAAAAGCAATGTTAAACACGTAACAAGATTACTGGAGTAATAATAAGAAAATTATTCTGAATATGACATTTTAAAGGTTAGGACAGTCCGAATGTTGATATCATTGAGTTTTTATATCGTTTAAACTCAATTTGTTCTTTGAATTAACTCAACATCAACGTTTGCGATTTTTCTTATTCAATAATGCAAATATAAATAACGTAAAAAGCTGATAATTGATAATTTAAGACAAAAAAACCTGCTTTATTATTGAAGCATGTAGGGTAAGCGCCGAATTTGTGTTCCTACTCGAGTGGTTAGTCTGCACTCTGGTGGTTATCACATCAACTTGTTGCTCGCGGATGAACACAAGAAAAGTAATATATCCGTTAACGTTTAATGTGTGAGAGAAAGCTGAGTTTAATAACACATGCTCATATACATTGACACGCATGCGAATTTCAGTACGTTTACAGTCAGGGTTACGTCTGTAACTCTCTAGTTTCCGCCTTTAAGAAGCTGCCCTATATTTGTTAGTGGAAGAATGAAACGCACACAAACTGAATGCTAGTAGTGTACAGCTCTGTCACTTGGAGAGTTGCGGTCAACTCAGAAATATTTTTTCCTCCTGCCGAACTTTAACTTTTTGAAAACTGCAACTTTCATGCGATTTTTAAGCCTGTTACTAGGGGTAATCAAATCCTGCCTATTTCAAGTGTAATAATTATATCATGAGCTGTAATTAACAAATTGTAAAATATTATGCTTAACACTATCTGGCCCGGAATCCCTAAAAACAACTTTGTTGACATAAATACATGAAAATTGGAACGTCAGATTATTTCATTACATTCAACTGTGGTGGTAAAGTTATCGTGTCACTGTAACTATGTGGGGGTGCTGGAAGTAACTGTGTAGTTACAGACAGAGGCTTTGTTTTAGTTGCCAATAAAGCAGCTTTGTAATGTACAAAGACGAAAAGGAAACCGAAAAGCATTTTAAAACAAAAAATGTCAGACAAGAAGGAAGAACAAACTGTTCAGCATAGTGCTGGAATGTTTTAGTGTGATCTATAGAACTTTTTTGCAGTATTTGGCTCTAACGAAAAATCACATTTCCGATACAGAGGTACACTTTTCTAAGAAATCGCTTCAGCTAACGATCTGAATTTTTATACTGTTATAAAATAGTCTGTAAATA
>JAGFPH010000008.1:521948-550162 GCA_018207615.1 Philaenus spumarius
TGTAGTTTTATTCACCGAACTTGTGGTTGGGGCTTCAGTGTTTCTTATTGTTTAAATTCACCACAGTACTCATTGAACATCTATAAAAACATTGACAAAATATTTGTTTTAAAATTAGTAACCTCAACAACCTACAAAGTCCTAATATTAACAAATTAATAACCTGTTTTAATAAAAAATATAATTTTCTAGAACTTTGATTATTCGTTACTTTGAAACTAAGCAAAATACTGAGCTCTAGTTTGCGCCATTCTGTTTTTCTTTTAATAAGCTTTACAATGGCGTATTGCATGAACTACCTTTATATTTGACATTGTTAACTCTCCTTCCCAAGCCTCCGAAAATCATAGATTGTCAGATATGTAAAAAAGTTTGCCCTTTTATTCAACACAAAATATATACAAAGTTTTGTTGACTTATTTTCAGTAAGAAAAATAATGAAGGGGTTAAAGGGACTTTATGAACACTGTGTAAAGGGATAAAAGTCTTCGCTGAAGCGCCTAATTCGTCGATTTTAATGATTGTTTCATCGTTGAGCGCTTCTTGAGTGTATTCCAAAATAATTACCAAAATCTCGCATTTTCTAACCTAAATCTAACCTACTCTTTTTATTATTCGGTTAGCAGGATTTTCATCGAGAAATATTTTAACAATCGGTTTTCAAAGACACCTTTTTAATAAAATAGTTCAGATAGAACTCTATAAATAGCCCTTGCAAAAGTATTTCTCCCCATTATATAAACCAATTCCTATCACTCACAAAAAAACTCTGGCCTTACAGCGCAAGCTTCAGAATCTAGGTTACCGCTAGCCCCACCACCCTCTCCGATCATAGTGCCTCTGTCCTAATTCTAGCCATACAGCGCAATTCAGGTTACCACTACTGACACCACCCTCACCGATCCAAGTGCTTCTGTCCTAATTAAAACTCTGACCTTAGATTGCATGCGTCAGGATCCAAATCACCACTACCCCTACAACCCTATCCTAGTTCAAGTGCCTCTGTCCTAATCGATCACAATTTCCTTGAAAATACCAGAGTATGCTATAATCATACTTTTCCATTCGTTGATTCACAGCATTAGCCTACATAATACATACGCTCATAATGTCCTCCTCGTGTGCGTTGACAAAATTCACAATAGTAGAAATTGATATCCTTCTCAGTATTAGTAGTAATTTTTCTGTTTTTATTTTTTATTAAGAAGATGAATTCGTTAATTTGATTCATTTCCAGGCATTAGTTACACAATAGTTAATACAATTTCACAATTTAACGATATATTGCAATTGTTCTTCAACATTTCTGAGCTGACGATGTCATGTATTTTAAATTTACCAAAGACATAAGGCTAATCATTATATTAATACGTGAACATAGAAATTTGTTGTACCTTTTGCGTATTTATTAAGGAGAGGAATGAAGCTTATATCATTCGAAAGGTACAGTGTCATAGATGTGCAGAAAACAAAAATTATGTGTATACATTGCCGTTAAGACAATTAATTAAAATAAAACAAACTAGGCTTAACCTAAAATTGCGTTGCTAAGCTGGTCATCCGAATGCAGTTTTTTATTATTGTCTGTTATTTTATGCAGTATGATTCTGTTGCAATAAATATATACAAAAATACATGTTTGTAGGTCACAGGTTTATATTTTTCTACACACATGATTTTCCATACAAAACGCACCAAACAATTAAACAAAATCATTTTGATCACATTCTCGGCTGTATGAGCTAATATCTCTTTGCCTTCCCTGCACGGGAAATTGCATTTTTTATAAAATTAACATTGTTTCCATTTCTTTTAAATTGAATTATCAAATAACAATTATCTTTATTTATTTGTTAAATTATTCTACCGTTTAATGGTTGAATTGTTTACTTTGAAGGAATTTTACATGTTTACATTATTTCCATCAAGCTTCCTTTTGCCCTTTCCCACTCTTTTTCTCTTACCATCTAGATACGAATTTGCATAAGTATAATAAACTCCAATTAATTACGTGAACAAAAGGTGAATTGTTTACTTCAATTCTAAGGAATTTCACATGTTTACTAAATATTTATCATGAATTCCATCAAACATCCTATTAGGTTTCCCATTGGGTTTCCCACTCTTTTCCTCTTAGCGTCAATATACGAATTAAGAATTTGCAAACTTATAATAAATTCCAATTAATTATGTGATCAAAAATTGAATTGCTTACTTCAAAGGAATTTCACATGTTTACTAAATATTTATCATCAATTCCATCAAGCTTCCTATTGCCTTTACCCACTCTTTTCCTCTTAGCGTCACTAAACGAATTAAGAATTTGCATACTTATAATAAATTCCAATTAATTACGTGAACAAAAATGGCATTGTTTACTTCAAAGGAATTTCACATGTTTACTAAATATTTATCATCAATTCCATCAAGCTTCCTATTGCCTTTTCCCACTCTTTTCCTCTCAGCGTCACTAAACGAATTAAGAATTTGCATACCTATAATAAATTCCAATTAATTAGGTAAACAAAAGTTGAATTATTTATTTCAAAGGAATTTCATATGATTACTAAATATTTATTATGAATTCCATCAAGCTTTCTATTTTCCTTTTCCAAATCTTTTCCTCTTAGAGTAAATATATTAATTTAGAATGTGCAAACTTATAATAAGTTCCAAGTAATTACGTGAAAAACAATTTGAATTTTGTTACTTTACAGTCAAAATTGGACCACATGAGATACTAGTAATAACAAAACTATAAACTAAAAGAACGTTATGATACACGAGTGAAGCAATCGTGCCGACATAGTATTTGGAACACTACAAGGCTTTACAAAAACATGTGGAAATGTGAGTGCCCCGCATCAGCTGTTTTCACGCTTCAACGAATCAGAGGACAATAAGGAAACGCTTTCTACAAACAACAAAGCAACTGGTTTTACAAGAATAATGTTTTTATAGTCGCTATGTGCTACTAGTTATTCGTCATACGGATTATTGTTTGTATCTTAAGCTTATATTATTAACAGTTATCCGCATCTTCGTTCTTGTTAAAAATAAGAAAACCTATCTCTTCCAGGGAATCTTTAATTTGTAGAAATCAAAGTTATCAAATTTAAACAAAAATAGGCATTCAATTCGTCGAAAACTATTTTGTGCTAGTTTAATTCCTTCTTTTATTAATTTCTTCTAATATAAATTTTTAGTCTGCACCATAACTAATTGTATTAAATTACTATATTTATTAGCCTATATATACAGGGTGTTTCCGAAAAACGTTTCAAAACTTCAGGAGATTATTCCTCAAAACAAATCCAATAAAAAAGTTTATATAAATATACGTCTTAAACTGTATTCCTTTCTATTTAGCCGCCATTTTTTCTTTCTATTATATAAACAAATTACTGTCACCCTGGCAAAGCATCTGGCCCTATTCCCTACATACTCCCCATATGTTATGATCCAGGTCAAAGATACTCCCACCACCTACCCCATTCTAAGTGCCTCTGTCCGTGTATCGTCTCCTCGAGTCACTGCACCCAATTTTGAATCCCATTATATGTAAAAGCAAACTGATTTCATTCATCAGCTGTAATATTTCAACAGTAAGTGAATCATTTAAAGTTACAACTTTTAAGTTAAGTTATTGTAGGAATAATAATGTACATTTGATTCGTTTTGTCAAGTCTGCTTCTTGACATGGTCTGCCTTGGGCTATTGGTCTGATTTATTACTATTATAAAAGTTTAATTATGTTAATAACAAATAAAGCCTCACTGACGACGAAAACTTGAGTGAATATTAAATGGAACAATAATATAGTTTTGCCTAGTCGATTATATTTTATATTTTTGGGGTTAAAATAGTTTATAAGTAGGCCAATGATAAAAATGTACGATTTTTTGTTTTGTTTTCCAAAGTTTATTTCAAAATGTTTAATTCAACTCCTTCTATGCCATGTCTGCTTTCTTACCAAGTTTTTTGATTACACTTCTAATACGAAACAAATTTTTAATTTTTCTGATGTGTATCAAATTATATTCTGCCCGAGATTTTCACGGGGGGTTAATAGTCTCCTTTGTCCTCTATATACTCAAAACTATTCGACAGATTTCACAGATTATCTATATTATTGTCAGGGGTGTTTAGAAATTACAATTGCTATAGTATAAGGGGTTGAAATAGAGTTGCTACCCCAATAAAGCTAAAATTTTGTAATATTATTCGTAAGTGATATAAAAAACCATTTGCAATTCGATTACTTAAGTTAAAGGGATGGAATGGGAAAACTACTCTTAAAATTAAAGAATCATTTATACAGTTACCTTTTCTATACACCCAGATCCTATACTCAAATGATTTCACAAAAAAATAACTTTATTTACACCAGAATTGTTTAGAGAATATGGCCACTACAATCGAAGACATTAAAATGGGGTAGCCACTCATATACGATAAATATAAATTATTGAACTAACTTCATACAAGCTATAAATCAAAATTTATATACATTTATATATTTAAAATCAAGCAATACTGAAGCATTGCCGGGTGTACTACGTAGTTACATATACAAGCAGATAGAAATACAGTGGTGCTTCATTTACGATACAGTAAGCAGCACCACATAGTTTATTAAATGCATAGTGGCATGTTAGACGCAAGCCACCTTCTAGATCGAATCATATCAGATCTTCCCTTCGGTGCTTGCTGTCCGATATCGTTCATTCATTGTCTCCTCTCGTCTTGGACTGAATGAAAGAAACCTCGACATCCTGCATGAATTCCAAGACCGATATCAGAAGACGAGATAGTACCGTAAAAAAGATATAAAGCTCTCTGACGAGACCGAATCGGACATAATGAGCAGGTCGATATCTCGATGTGCTCCACATCTCGACGGACCATTGAATACTAAAGAGATCGCTATCGCAGACCAGTATCCTTTGTCAAAGGACCCTTCCAGAACCTGCGTACCGGTCCGGTTGCGAGGATAATAGGTTTCTTTATCGACCCGAACCAAAAACCAGCAGCTGGTTAAGCCCAATCGGATGGTAGTTAACCTTTAAATACGTACTTTATCGTTTCGGCTGCAAAAGTAATTTATACATTGATTTTGTTTCGGAAACTTGTCGAAAGAGTGTTGACCGTTTTAAATATATTTTAATAGTTTCTGGTGGTTGTAAAGTGTTTTGATAATGTGGGGGAGATAAAGAGTTGATGTTGGTAGGAAGGGGCCGGTGGGGACCACACACGTAAATAATCAGGGTACAATTAGAACAGTTGGTGGAGGGGGGGGGAGTGTCATGGGGAAAACGTCTTTACCATATTTGGGGTTTGGAAATCGTTGATCACTGTGGGATAAAATAGCCTACTTAACTAGCCAAGTAGTTTATGGTATTTTCTACATGACTATTGCAATGCATGATTACTTTTTCATGATTTGTATAAAATACTGTTGGATCTGGCAATGCTTTAGTATACTTAAATTAAATTAACAAACACAATTTAGTGAGTAAATTGTAAAATTAGTTTTGAAGTGACTTGTGGTTAAAATAAGATCCTAACGACAAGGGCAGATGGTAGAGCGCGTATTATTCATATAGGTGATTAAAGTTAATGTAATTTATTAGCAAATTTCCACAGAAAAGATGAGCTATGACTCTTGTTGTGAGATCTATTGCGGGAGTAGTCAATGAGTACCGATCCAAGAACACGTTTTGGCGTGTTATTAAAATTTATATATTTGTATATATGTGTTTGCTCTCTAACGCCTTTTATTTTCGATGTGGTCCAAATTTGGAACTCACGTTGGTTTTCTTAGTCGCTCAGACAAGTTCGTTAGCTAGAAAATCCAACATCCAGAAAGATAATTTTGGACAGGAAGTCAAACGAATTTGAGATTTTCGTACTAGAATTTAAGTTTTTGGGGGTTTATCTAAAACAAATTAATATATGAGATTATTCTGCACATTTAATTTTTTTTGTGCCGTTATAGCTCGTCTGGTTTCAACAAACTCTATAAAAACGTAAAATACCATAAAAAGGGGTTTGGTATCTGCGAGCGAAGAGAAGTAGTCCTTAATCAGAGGGCGCAGCGTCGAGGTGCAAACTGGTAAAGCTACTTTTTCAACGAAGCTAACGAAGTAGCGCGTAACTGGGGCTGGAGGCTGAGGCGCAAATAAATTCTACTAGTATATTTCGTACACACAGGCAGCTCTTCTGCGCCTTCGTGAGTAGACCAATTTCCCAAATAGTTGAAACCCTAAACCACACAAGTTTAATTTTGGAAAATCGCTGAACTCACGTCAGCGGTTTAGCAGTGTGACCGAATTTAATAATGTTTAGATGCTTTATAATGCATGCACATTAGAACACCATGGCTTTACGGTTCAAGTATCACGTAATGATAGAGCTGATATAAGTGGCGTTTTTCTGTTATTGAGACTGTTTTTGCTACACCTATTTAAACTTTGAAAACTGATAAAACTGCCCTTGCAAACTGGTTATTAAATTTCAAATATCTATGCATGGAGGTATGCATCTTGTGTTGAGATTAAATCAAAAGCCACATCATTTGAAATGTCAGTTACATAAGTACCTTTGACATACATATGTTTAAGAGAAATTTTACCTAAGTAGGTACTTTTAAAATCGGAAGGAATGGGTGTTTGATCGAAATTATTGGGAATATTTTGAGAACCACTCCAATATGACTGTGGTGATGCAGAGCCTCATTCAACATGTACAAATTGTCTATGGTTCCAATCTGGCTAAATATATATAATTCATACAACTAGTGTATTTTCTACATTGTTAGCTTTATAATATTAATATTATCTGCTTGAGTTAATATTTTGACGATGCTCTGCACATCTACTCGGCAGCTTTACTAATCTCTAAACTTGTTCTTCGGCTAAAACAAGAGAATTAAGATAGTAACCAGTTGGTCGACCTCCAAGTAGGTTTAATATAGATAACATTTCTTCACATCTACCAGATGGGGCGATCCTTAATAAGCTACTTAAGTCCTTATGCAACGTACTTTAAATTAATAACATAGCACTTTTATCTGTTATGTTTACAAAGAGGATTTGACAGTCTTGTCTTTTTTTTTAGAATTCGTGAAAACTTGTTTTGTTTTGTAAACACTATTAGTGGATAAAGTAGTTCATTCATGCTTTCTTGCGTCCACGCATTGTTTAAATTGTTGTGTTCCTACAATAATAGTTTTAAACTCAAATTGTAGAAGTGCGATTTTGACGCACGCGTCATCGTTTCCGGGTAGCGTCTCTAAATTTTGCCAAATTTAAGTCTAGACCTATAGCAATATGTTATACAGAGTGTTTATAAAGTCCCATTACCCTTTCATTATTTTTGTTAATGAAGATAAGTTAATAAAACATTGTATATATCTTGTGGTGCATAACAGGACATATTTTTTTAGATTTCTGACCAGGCATACTTTTTGGGGGCTGAGGATGGGGGGGGGTAATCATTTTAAATTTTAAGGTAGGTCATGTAATATACCATTGAAAAACTTATTAAAAGAGAAATAGAATGGTGCAAACTAGAGCTTGGTATCTTGCTTCGTTTCAAAGTAATGGATAATCAAAGTTCTGGAAAATGACGTTTATCATATTATCATAAAAGCTGGTTATGAACACTCTGTATTAAAACTAGAGAACACTGTTAGGAGCTTCGGCTCCCAAAACCGTTTTACTTCGCTCGTTGTAAAGAAGTAACTGCAAAAATTTCAGTTATAAAAAAACCATTTTCGTTAATGGCATCATAAAAAAAACTTTTGGATTTTTCCGAACAAATTATTTAGGAGTTTTATGAGTTGAAAATGGGAAATTGTTATTTGTACGTTTTTTTAGTTGCCTCCACTTTCAAGTCAACATGTTAGTTAAAGTAAATGCTCAGTGGGCTTTTGGTTTAGGCAGGGTATTTTGGTGTGTCAGCGATTGACTCAATAGAACATATTTATTATACAAAAAGATAATTCAGGGGGCAGTTATATGGGTTAAAATTAGGAAAAACGTTCATATATACATCTGTCCGGAAACGTTGCTTATACCTGATATCCGCAATTTTGCTTTTTACTAAATGTTTAATTTATATCTTTAGTACATCTTTAATCACACTGATTTGAATAAAAACCCCGAACCACAAAATAAGGAACAAAAACATTAACTAAACAACTAAATTGTAAGTTATGTTTAATACGTTACCCTTATGTACATTTCGATGACATGGTCATCATCCTCAGAGGGTTTTAACACTACATCTTTAATGATTGGCTTTATATTTTCCATGGTGAAAAACATTACATTTTTACTTTATAAATTTCTATAATAGATAAATACTCTATGTTTACCGTACTTTACATCAAACTACAAACTTCGACATACATCTATGTTCACGATTTTATACATCGAATCAATCCGTTGTGTATAATAAGTTTTCAAATGTATTCGACGCACATATGTATTTTCAATAGATGATAATAAAAAATAGCCTGAAGTTCTAACTTACAGTCTCTAGCCACAGTATGTTTACCAGCAATCAACAGAAGGACCTACAATTTTCGTGCCCTAAAGCCAATTTATGCCCAAAATTATATTTACGGTTAGTTTTGGGTTTTTATTAAAAGTGATTAGAAAAATGTTTTCTCAGCCGTGATTAGAAAATTCCTTCGTGGTCGGTTTGATACATAAATAAAAAAGTGGTTCGTTAAACGCATAAGAACCGCATAAAGTAATCAAGTCATACGTAAAATAGTGCAATCCAATTCAATTTAGCCTAAACTAAGGTGGCCTAAAGTAACCAAACCTAACTTACTCTACCCAAAAGTTGGCATAACTTTATCTAATATAATCTTATAACCTTACGCAAGATGGCCCAACCTATTTTGAAGCTGGTCTAACTCAACGTATTGTGCGTCCAGGCATTTGTTGGCAGTAAGGCCATATGGGCAGTTTAGGGTCTTTTCCCGTCCTGTGTTATTTGGATGTTGAGTTACCATTCACCTAACGTCAAGAGCACAATGATTTACTCCATTCTTTGTGAAACCACATTACATATACTGGTAAAACATAATAAAAAACATTATGAAAAAGATAAAACTGTTAAACCTGGCGTTTAAATTTATATAAAGGCAAGCAGAAACACTGCGATGGCACAGCGCCACTTACAAATACACAATGATAACTCTTGAATTCTGCGACTCCTACTGCCTAAACTAAGCAGCCAAAGTAAAAAAGCCAAATTACAAAAAATAAATTTATCTATTTTTGTACAACTTTCCCGCTTGAAAAAGTTGCCTGACCGAAAATTTTAATAAATCCACGCTTACTACATTTATTATATCCTTCTCAGTTACGTTTCAGTTATGAAAGCCCATACAAAATATATTAAAAATGTATATATATTTCTTGGTGTCATGTGAGAAAAGACAGTTTTATTAGCTTTCATTTGATACCATTTACAAAATTTCGTCATCATTTACAAATTCAGTGAATTCATAGAGCGCTTCACGGAAACTTCATATGAAATGCATTAGCATAGCTTTTCCCGTACTGCCAACTAAAGTCCGGACGCACAGTAAACTATTATACCTAAAGCTAAGCTCTGCCTGACTTAACTTGATCTAACCTTGTATAATGTAACAAATTTCATTGCTTTGACTTTCTGTTTCATGTAAAACATAATTAGTGAGAAACGCGTCTACATTTGTCAAAAATTTAAATCTCTAAACTCTTTTCTTCGTAATTTTTTAATGAAATCAGGACGTTAATAATTATTTGTTAAAACGAAATCCTTTCATAACGGTTTAGGGCTTTTATTTAGAGGTACAGTATTTATTTTATTTGAGAGACTGCTACAATTATTTGCTCTCACTCTGAAGTTATTCATCGGGATGATTCAGAGGTAGAGATTATTGGACAGCCTCTGCTTTCGTACTTTGAACTGTCATTTTAAGAAGTGAATCACGCATCGAATGGTACGACACCGTAAAAGTAAAACCCAGGACATAACTGCCGTGATTTATGAGGGCTTCAAACAGTCCGTTGCAGAGACGTGGAATAATAACTGAAGAAGTGTAATCCTTAGAGACTTGGGTTAGGGGCCAGTGTGAACTCTTTCTGCAGCACAATATCGGTGAGAATGTTTTAGCGGGAAGGTTTGTGTATGACGTAATTGTGAATATTACTTGAAAGAAACGATTGCTTTACTTAACTAGTGTTTTTGAGGATAGTTTTAATGTTTACATGTTTTATATTCAAGTTTATACGACGTACTATAGTTAGTTCAGTATAAATATAACCTCGGAAGCTAACCAAGCTAACCTAAGCTAAAATATTCTTATTAAAATTTCACGTTAAATGAGCATGTTATGAATATAAATAAATATTGAGCTTGACTTGTGAGAAGACATACTTGATAAAATAAACTTAGAACACAAAATCTCACAACTAATACGTTTATTAAAGCAAACGCGTTTCAACGACAAAGTCGCCATCTTCAGAGATGCACGAGCTACAATAGTCAAACTATAACTCAATTATATTTATAGAGTTACAGTTTTTTCTATCACATGTTATGAGTATTGTAGAAAACAAACTACTAAAGAGTTGCAAAGATGGACTCTAGAGGAAACCTGAAAGCACGATGGACTCCAGAGGAAACTTAAAAGCAAGATGGACTCCATAGAACCCCTGAAAGTAAGATAACCTCCAGGGAAACCTTAGAACAAGATGGATTCCAGAGAAAACCTGATAGTAAGATGGACTCCAGAGAAGCTGTAGAGCAAGTTAGGCTTCTCCAAAGGAAACCTGAGAGCAAGATGTATTCCAGAGGAACCCTGAGAGCTATATGGACTCCAGAGAAACCCTAATAGTTATATAACTTCCAGGGAAACCTTAGTACAAGATGGACGCCAAAAGAAACCTAAGAGCAAGCTGTACTCCAGAGAAAACCTGAGAGCTAGATGGACTCCAGAGAAACCCTCATAGAAAGATGGACTTCAGGGAAATCTTAGATCAAAATCGTCTCCAAAGGAAATCTGAGAGCTAGATGGACTCTAGAGAAACCTTGATAGAAAGATGGACTCCAGGGAAACCTTAGATCAAGATGGATCCCAAAGGAAACCTGAGAGCAATATTTACTCCAAAGGAAACCTTAGAGCTAGTTGGAGTCCAGAGAAAACCTGATAGTAAGATGGACTCCAGGGAAGCTTTAGAGCAAGATAGGCGGATAAAAAGGAAACTAAAGAGCAAGATGTACTCCAGAGGAAACCTGAAAGCTATATGGACTCCAGAGAAAACCTTATAGTAAGCTGGACTCCAGGGAAACCTTAGATACAAATCGACTCCAAAGGAAATCTGAAAGCTAGATGGACTCCAGAGAAACCCTGGCAGCAAGATACTATCCAGAGAAACCTTAGAACAAGATGGACTCCAAAGGAAACCTGAGAGCTAATTGGAGTCCAGAGAAAACCTGATAGTAAGATGGACTCAAGGGAAGCTTTAGAGCAAGATGTTCTTCAGAGGAAAACTAAGAGCAAGATGTATTCCAGAGAAAACCTGAGAGCTAGATGGGCTCGAGAGAAACCTTAGAGCAAGATGGTCTCTAGAGGAAACTTAAGAGCAAGATATACTCCAGATTAAACCTGAGAGCTAGATGGACTCCAAAAAACCCCTGATGGTAAGATGGTCTCAAGGAAAACCTGATAGTAAGATGGACTCTAGAGGAAATCTGAGAGCTAGATGAACTCAAGAGAAATCTTGATAGATAGATGGACTCCAGGGAAACCCAAGATCAAAATCGACCCCAAAGGAAATCTGAGAGCTAAATGGACTCTAGAGAAACCTTGTTAGAAAGATGGACTCCAGGGAAACCTTAGAGCAAGATTGATTCCAAAGGAAACCTGAGAGCAATATTCCAAAGGAAACCCGATAGCTAGATGGACTCCAAAGAAAACCTGATTATAAGAAGGAAAGAAATCCCGATAGCTAGATGGACTCCAGAGAAAATCGGAGAGCAAGATGGACTCCAGAGGAAACCTGAAAGCAAGATTTACTCTAATGGAAACCCGATAGCTAGATGGACTCAAGAGAAAACCTGATAGTAAGATGGACTCCATAGGAAACCTAAGAGCAAAATAGATGGTCAGATCAAAGGATGTGCAAAAATATAAATAAATATATAAAGATATAAGTTTGAAAAGAGAATTAAGTAATCATATAAAGTGGCTGAGGGAAAGTATGAGAAATATAATGGAAAAAGTCTCTTTTAGAGAAATAGATAGAGAAAATGGTAGAGAGAGAGAGAAGAGAGGAGGGGAGAGTGAGAGAGAGAGAGAGAGAGAGAGAGAGAGAGATAAAAGATAAAAGGAATGCGAATAAAAGAAAAAAAGGATGGTCTATAGAGAAAAAGATAAGGAAAATCCTGTAGAAGAGCAAAAGGAAGAATAAGAAAGCAAAAGGAAGAAATAGAAATTGGGTGAACGTGAGAGTGAGAGAGGGCTGTTGAGGAATAGGGATAGGAGTAAAATAAAAGAGAAATATTGGCAAACAGAGAAATGGGAGATGAAGAGATAGACAGAAATGTAGAAAGAGAGGCTAGAGAAGAGAGTAAGATGAAGAGAGTAAAAAAGAAAGTTGGGTTGAGATAGAGGTAGGAATAAAATCGGCAGAGTGTGGGAAAACACTCAGTAAGTGTGGGAGTAAGAGAGGTGGAAAAGAATTGTAGGAACGAGAGTGAAGAGAAGGTAAATAATTTGAAATATATAGAAAGAGTAATAAGTTATCATGTACTTACTTTCCCACCGTCTGTGATTTCTAACTCTTTCATTGCTTGTTTTGGGGCTTATGTCCCATCATGAGTTATTCTCACTCATTTGAGGTCGTCGAAACACTAAAAACGCTAGAACATGCACATTACTTTAAAATAAAGAATGTATAGAAAGAGATCTTGTAAGAGAAAAAGTGTGAAAAATGAAAAAGGTAAAATACATTTTAAAGAGAAACTCCTGGGAGAGAGGGGCAGAATGTGGAAAAGTAAGGACGAATGTGAATGTGACGAAGTAAGGAGAGAAACAAATAATAATAACTAATTTGTACAAGTGGGCAATTGTGTACCTCCTTCATGACTCCTTTAAGTGTCTGACATCATTCGGAATTATAGCTGTTTCTAAACGAGTATTGGAATACCCCAAGGTGAAAATAAACACATTCAATACAATTATTCACATAGTGTGAAATTTATCAATGTATAGCCGATATTTCTGCTCATTCAGCTTGAGGGCTAAAGTATCTTATATTATTTTATAATGTTAAAGTCCAGTTTAGGTAAACTATTTTGGCCCGAGGGTGATAATGTTTTGACCGTGTCAGTCTAGACCTTGGAGCAAGTGGCGGCACGGTTTCCCTCCATCCCTAATCTTGCTACATTATTGTACTGGGCTATAAATTCTACTTGTTACGACATCGGCCAATGGCCGTGGGAATCATCCCTTCTTTCTGACTTACTGCGCCTATTGTGGATAGAATTAAAAACATTTACCTTATCTGATATGTTAACTGAAAATATTAGACTAGTAGAAATTAGTAATTGTTTATTTCGATTAATTAAATGGTATCAATAAATGTATACGCCTTTTATATATGGGGGGCGAGGGAGAAAAAAAGTAAGAGTTGGGAAGAGAGATGAAGATGGAATAAAAAATAAGAGTAAAATTGTAGGCTTTTAGCTCCTGGGTTACACGTGTATTCAATGTATAAGTTAGAAATGAAGGCAAGTTCAATATTATAGGGATAATACTTATACACTAAACACATTAATACACAACTATACAGACAAGAAAAAATTAAATACGTCTTGACTATAACAAGTTTTTTTCTACTTATACACTAAATAAATAAATATTTACAAACAAATTAGGCTAATGTACACTGTAAAATCTTATATTTTCAACTTTAATTCATTGTACAAACTTAAAACAATTTAGGAAATCAGGTAACCCTCTTGGTGGGGAAATTTTTGGGTTACCAGTACGAACTTAGAAAAAATACACGAAGGACAGAAAGTCAATGCTACCACCATTAATCATAATTATGAATATACATAGAGTGATCTCAGCATGCTACCAACATTAATCATAATTATGAATATACATAGAGTGATCTCAGCATGCTACCAACATTAATCATAATTATGAATATACATAGAGTGATCTCAGCTAAGGCAATTACATTGCACTTAAACATGCTCACAAAAATTTTTTTCAATATTTTAAATTCCAAGAAGCTAAAAATGTTACTTTAAATTTGAGCGAAGCGAGTAAAGGCGAAGCCCTCTAGTGTTTTCATAAAAATTTAATTCTTCTTTCATCTAGTCACTTTACAAATTAATAATCCTGTCTCACAAGTTAGAAAGGCACTAATTAACCAAATGTTAAACGAATTATTAAACCTGATTATAAAACCAAAGATTCATATCCTGTTTCTTGCCACTGCTTAATCTTAAAATATAATTGTATTAATACTTTACTCGTGACTATAAAATATTATCGTGACAGGATATTTGATTAAAATACATTTTTTTAGTTAATTATCTCGTGCACATTTTTAATTAATTAAAATTAATATAATATTTTACTCCAGGAAAGTAAACATATTTTACGATATTAGTTTAAGCCTTCGTTATTTAATTATCTCGCGCGACCCGTGCATTAAATGTACAGAAAGGATATTGTAAGATTCGCGAAGCAAAAAGAAATCCAACTTTGAGAAGAAGCTGCAAGAACGTAATGAAGAAAGTTTTAAAAGTAATGTTAATTGAGATAAAAGTGAAAACTTGGAAGTCCGTATTGGCTCATTTGCTTTCATTCAACTGCTGCTCGGGGAGCAGAGGTAGGGGGGGAGGGGGAGAAAAAAAATCATAAAGAGTTTTTACTGTGTTGCCGGGATTTTTTCTCGCAAATAAACTTCTTTAACCAACCAAACGTTAAAAGCGGGCATATTGTTTTCATCCCCAAAGTAAACTTTCTCTCTTGAAATTAAACCTTATGGAAATTTTATAGAATATAATAAGGAAAATTGTTAATAGTTCAGAAAAGTTGGACGCGTTCTCGTATAATACAGACCTAATTGAGTGGATGGAGGGGGGGGGGTGGGGGGGGGGGGGGGGGAGAAAACTTTGACGAATCATTTCTGTTTGTTTCCCAGATTATTTGAATGGAGGGTTTAATCGTATTTTAGTTGTCGATTTTAAACGAAAATCGTTTATTGGAAACAAATGTTCGATGAAAGTTTGAGTGTTCGAAAGGGTTTAACGCAATCACAAGAAATGCCAACTCAATGATCAAATGTTTGAAATCAGCTCTTTGCAGTATTTTATTGCACTGTCCAATAAATTAGGTGTAATTAGATTTCATTTTAAACGCTTAAGCCTTTGATCAAGTTCTATTATTTATTATCTATTTGTTATGAGTAACTTTCTAACCTAACCTGTAACATAATCTAAACCTGCCCTTAGCCTAATTTACTCTTTACTTGTGTCACACTCAGAAAGCGAACAAATGAAAAAATCTTTGTTCCCTTTAAATTATACATTTAAAAATATCCTAGCAAATTTCCTTAGGAAAGATGAGCTATTTCAGTGACTCTTGTTGTGAGATATAGTCGTGAGTAGTCAATGACTAACGATCACAGTCCTCAGTACACGTTTTGGGGTGTCATTAAAAATATTAAATATATATGTGAGCCGTTGTGTGTAACGGCCGAACTTTATGTCCGATTTAGTCCAAATTTGGGTTTCTTAGTCGCTCGGACGAGTTCGTTGGGGGAAAAATATCCAATAACAGGAAGCACGTTTTTTACAGGAAGTAGACTACATTTTTTTATGATTTTCGTGGGTCTTATCTAACACAATAAATATATCATACTATTCTGTACATTATGATTTTTTACCCGTCTGGTTTCCCAAATATTTACCAAAAAGTAAAATACCCTTAAATAAGGTACGAAAAAAACTAGTTGGTCCTCTGCGAGTGAAGAGAAGCACTCCATAACCCGAAGGCACAAGCTCAGGTGCAAAATCGCAAAGCGAGTGTTTCCGGTGCGAGCGGAACGAAGCAGCGTTTGAGCAGGGGCTGGAAGCTGAGGTTAGGTTAAATATTAGATAACAATAACAGATAAATAAATACACACAGCGGTTACTATTAGATAAGTGCGTGTAAGCACGCAACGGGTACTATTAGATAAGTGCGCGTAAGCACGCAACGGTTACTATTAAATAAATGCGTGTAAGCATGCAACGGTTACTATTAGATAAGTGCGAGTAAGCACGCAACGGTTCCTATTAGATAAGAATAACAGGTAAATAAATACACAAATATACTGGCTGTTTCAACTTGGTTCATAAATTATCTGTATTATTTTGGATGTCTAAACAATGTATGCAAACGAAGTGGGTCTACTAGTTATTATCTAATATTAACTATTTATTGGTATGAGGGAATTCGGAGGGAAATATCCCGTACCTGTGTCAGATAGAAAAGTTGAGCAGTTTGTATGTCACCGACACCCCGGAGTCCCTTGTTTTTATACCTGTTCCTTTTTGGTCAGTTTGTATATTAGAAATGACCCAAAAAAGTTGGGCAGTTTGTATGTGGCCCTTCTAGCGATACTCTATATTTCGCTACACCTGCTGAACTATTCAGAGTATGTCCGCTTTATATAATTCAAAATAGCATATTTGTTGGTGTTTTTAAATATTTGTTTTGTATGTTAAGAATAACCAACACAAAAACATTTGATCGGACAGTGAGCCAGGGTTACTATGGTCTTAGTGTCTGTGAACGTAAATCATATAAAGATAGACGTTTTCAGAAACAAGTTGACTGAAAATATCAACGTTGAAAACAATAAATAAATAAAACCACCTGATTTGTATAAAATTAAACTTACAAAAACTGTTAGACGCAAATACTAGAACCAAGAAATATTTGTAGTACAGAGTGTATCAATATCGTCCAAGAGGAGTAAACCCTTATGTATATCAGTCAGCAGATAAGTTTTTTTTTTTTAATAACTGTTGCAATATTTAACTGTTAATGGACTTCGCTATTTCAGTTTGGCGACATCTATTTAAACTTGCATCGCATCGCGGTGGCATGGAATTGATATGCTAATGTATATGCCTATCAAAATCTGCCGCCTTGTGGAAATTAAGGTAAAAGTAAGGGTATGGGGTTTAAGGAAATACTGTTTTACAAAATATAGTATTTATGACTATGTCATATTGTATTGTGATATATTTATCAACTCAGTTATATAGGATGTGCCAGACAGATGGACTAAGAAGCGTTCCTAGCTTTAAGGTTCCAGTTGTTCACTTTTAAAATAAGGACAAATTAGAAAAAACTAAACTAAACTTGAAAATTGCGTAGTATTAACATTTGTATGATGTTTCATGAAACGTTTGTTCGACCCATTCTCTATCTGCACCATGATGGGGCTGAACAGCAAAACTTTTCAAACAATTTAAAACAATTAAAATTTTAAACAAAATTTTACTGGCTATCAGCTCCTATAAAACTGAGTGCACGTACGTACGCGAGTAACAATATAATATAAAAGCTGATTTCACCCATCGTCTGTAATACTTTAAACAAAACCTAACGTAGATTATACTTCGGTATTATGATTTCATTTTCAATCAATAATATAACGTATAGAATATAATGTAGGTTATGTTACGTTATAAGATTTGCTTTGAGGTTATACAATGAATATAAATGCAACCTTTTATCATCAATATATTAATAAATTTAAAGAAGATATACCCATTCGTTTATTTTCGGAAACATTCGTACATCTTCGTATAACATATTCTAAACATAATAATTGGTTTATAATTTCTTCATTACATTATTAATAACTTCTTAATCATTTGATACATCATTATGAAATAAAAATCAATTAAAATATTATATTTGTATCTTTATTTTCTTATATAATAATGTATATAAATATAAAGTTCAACAAATTGGCCTATAGTTTTATAAAATCATATCCTTATAATTGTACACATTTACCGAGTTAAAACTCCCCTCAGCATAGTTAGGCTGGCCTTCATAAATTTGTTGTTTTTAAAAAGAATTTTTTAAATGATGAAATTCTGAAGTTTATCTAGTAATGTGCCCGTAATTTTTCACAGGGCTTACTAATGAACTCCTAAAAGCAAGTGGTGCAGGAACAATAGTAACAAAAGAGCATGCACAAGGTTGAATTGTTTGATTTATTCGTTACCACAAAGTATAACAGCTGATTTTGATCATCAGCTGTAGTTCAACAACAAAACTATGTGAAACATTTAAGGTTATGTTTACAAAGTTGAGGTTAAATTTTGTTTTTCACCAATATAGGCTACAACTGATTCTTTCTGTCATGTCATCAACATTCTAGCACATGCGCATGGTCTGTCTTGAGCTATTGGTTTTAGTTATTGCTAATTTAAAAGAATTAAACAAGTTTGAGCTTCTGTAAATTTAAAAATGTAGGGCTACTGACAATGAAAACTTGAGTAAATTTTAAAGTGCACAATATTATGGTTTTGCTTGACTGAATTAATATATTTGTTTTAAAAATCTATTAAACTACTATTTTGTTTGTTTTCCAATATATATTTCAGGTTTTTAAGTAAAATGTTTAATGCAACACTTTTTCTGCCATGTCTACTTTCTTACTTAGAACTTTTATTACACTTTTAAGGACGAATTCCAAAATTATAGTTTTCTGATGTGTATCAAAATAATCTCTACTTCGAAAACCTTCTATTTACGAAAATAATGCAGTACAAATTTTGAAACAGTGGTGTTTACGCTACTTAGAAATTTTATAGGAAAAAAATATAGCGATTCCTAAATTTTAAGGAAATAATGATATACAGTATGTTTTAAATCAATGATGTGTATGGTAATTAATTAGAGAATTTCCATAGGAAAAATTAACAATTGAAATGACTCTTATGGTGAGACCTCGGGTGTGGTCAATGAGTACCGATCATGGTCCCCACACACGTTGGTTTTCTAATATATCGGACGAGTTCGTTAGCCAAAAAATACAACAACCGGAAAAAGTTTTTGACCGGAGTTTTTTCGTACTAGAAAGACACTTTTCTGTGGTTTTATCTACAAAAATTAGTATGGGAGATTATTTTACACATTTGGTTTCTTTACAACTAAGCGTGTTTGCCGCATCGAGCGAAGCGAAGCAGTCCATAATCCGAGACCACAAGGTCGAGGTGGAAACTCGCAAAGCTCAGGCCATAATCGGAACGAAGTAGCAAGGTCGTGGTTGAATCTCGTAAAGCGAGTTTATCACCTGCGAGCTGAATGAAGCAGCGCATAAGCCGGAGATAGAGGCTGAGGTGCAAACAAGTTCTACTAATATATTTCGTACACATAGGCAGCAATTCAGCGTCTTTGTGAATAGACCAATTCCCAAATAGATAGTTAATAATAAAGCCCCTACTAGGTAAATAACTTCGGGGTGTCATTTCTTTATTTGCATATGGTCTAGTAAGCTTAAGGTTAGAATTCCGAAACATATATAGTTAATGATAGTGGCCACAATACAATTTAGTTCGCACAGGGTCAGAGTTTTGAAATGGCAACACGTAACTTGTGACACCTCAAATTGAGGCTCATTAAAGGTGCTGTGTTTTGGTGAAAATATAACTTAATTTTGGAAATTCGCTCAACTCACGACAGCGGTTCAACTGCGTGATCGAATTATTTTGAAAGTGTACTAATATTGGCCACGTTTGTACGACGCTGAGCTTAAAAAAGCTCTCATTCAGGCGGAAATATTTGAACGTTTCGTTTCAGTTTGAATTCTTTCGTCGTCCGTTTCACTGATTTTTCGTGGTTATCATTGTACCGCTTAAACCTCTTCAGTGAAAGCAGCGCTCATTACCAACCCACAAACAGTCGACAACTTTCTGTGGGGCTTTACACTTCATTAGATCCTAAAAAAGCAGTGATGAGTTCTAAAAATACACTTACTATTCTAAACTTTTGACAGCTCCATAATCCCTAAAGACTTCCACACCGTCAATCCTCGTACTAAACCTTTTCTATTTTTAACATATTGTTCGTCGAGAACATATCACCAGCTAATCCTTCAGGATCTCCACGACCGTGTTATTTATTGTTCCTGGCTCCTCCTCTGGATAAAATTAAACAGCAGAACTACTAATACGTTCCCCACACCCTCGCAACACACCCTTCTTATTTGGCAGCTCCGTTTTGTCACGCTCCGCCAAACATTTGTGGCCGCTTAATTTATTGTCGTTTTACAACTGCTGTAAACGCAAGAATACATTCCTACGTAAAGCCAATATCGGGGTTTATTGCTTAATTACTTTTGTCATCGGAGTTGGAGATGAGGAATGATTTGTTTGTTTGTCCGTTGGTGGTTGGCTATGCGTAGTGAAAACATGTTTTAAACAGTTTATTAAATTATTTACTGAATTTATTTCATAGTGGTGAACGAGGGATTTCTATATGTATGTATGTACGTATCCAGATTTGAAAACGGCTTTAACGATTTTTATCAAACTTCGCATATAAGGTGCTTATTACCGATTGCGCTATAGACAAATGGGTATCTTAAGAATTTTGACAAATTTTTTTATCAATTCATCAGTGCAGTGTAGCCTGTATAGATGGAAATATATGTTAAGAAGCGGGCCGCGCAAACAGGCGATGTGTGTGTGGAAGGGAGGAGGTATGATATGTGCGGCGAGGTAGGGGATGTGACTACAGCCAGTACTATTACCCAGTCTGTTTTTTTACGGCCGCACGGCTTACTGTGTCACTGATTTCCTACTAGTAGAACAACTCGGATGCACATAAATTTTTGTTTGTAGACCACACACAGAGTAAAAATATGTAATTGTTTCCTTATCACATAAATAAAACGGGGCGGCAACACTACAATGTTTGTAGGAACGGCAGTATACTAGACGAACGTCTGTCACCTACTGACTCGCTACATTGACCAACACGCTAATAGCGCATGCGGATTGACCGTCCCTGCTTCTGCGCATACAGCCAGCAGCTTCATCACATATATTTCCAACTATAAGAGAAGAAGAAATAAACAAAGTAAACTAGATATGTAACTAACCAAGCAAAAAAAAAAAGAAGTTTTGACTTAACAAGTGACTTTTAATAGATATTCCTAAAATTAATTAATGACAGAAATAGCTCCATTTCACTGAGAGGGTAAGCGCTCACTTGGAGTTCTTACTGTACATCGTTGTCTGTTTTAATAAAGTTTAACACAAACTGTACATATTATTTAAGTGTAAATTATATAACAATAGTAATGTATCGATACGTTTCGAATGTTTCTTTGTTACTTATTTGTTAAACAGATTTGCTTTGACGAATCACCCCATAGAGCAATTCCATAATTTAGGTGAGATGAGAATAAATTAAAGTATGCTAATTTTTTAGTGTGTTCTGAACAGAACTTTGCCAGTGACCTGAGTAGAAACCCTGTTGAACTCAGTGTTTTGCACAGTTCATTAATGTGCTCCGCCCAAGACAGTTTGCTGTCAAGGATGAGTCGTAGATACTTTAACGATGGTACAGTCTCTACTAGTTGCTCATCCAACGCCATATTAAGGCCTTTTTCTAAGTCCGGCTTTGCATGCACTTTGGTATAGATGTTGATGTGATGTAGTGCCATCTAGTGGCGAGTTACAACAAAGTTGATAGCATTAAAACCTTCTCTGTGGAAATACATAATAAATGTGCCAACTTTAATGGTGGTAGGTCAAACGGTGTCAAAATCTATTAATCAGGGATATTCCTACATCCATTTTTATATATATAAGACTATTAACTTTGTGTATTAAGGTAACCTCAAGAACTACTTTTCAGATTTTGCTGAAACTGTTACTAAAGTGTTAAGCATGTCGCTCGGATAACATAACCTTTGTTACTTCATGTTTTTAAGAACGCGAATTCAAACAGTAAACGGAAGAAATACTCATAATGGAAAGATCAATTTTGTATCTTGCAGTTGGCCCGGCGCATGCGCAGTAGGGTTTGAGTTTTGATTAGGACAGAGGCACTTAGATCAGGTGATGTGGTATGCGCAGAAAGGCCCGAGTTTTTGCGTGACAGGAATTTTGTTTAATATAATATAGAGATTTCTCTTTATTTTACATAACATTTTATAGTTTGTCATTAGTTTTAAGTCTATGGTAGCCTACTTTCTGTTTTATGATTAAAAATAGTTTAATTTCTAGTAATTTTTAGTCGTAGCTGTTAAAATGTTTTTCTCTAAAAAAAGCGCTATTACTGTTGCTTCTTAAATAAATGTTGAGCTTGCCTTATGAGATGGTAGGCCTATACTAAATTGAAAAAAAAGCTTGAACACGTTTTACTTTGATTATTGTAAATATTGGTAATATTCTCGTTGAAACGCGTTTGAGAAAATAAAGGAAGAAGAAGTTGAAAAACTGTACGGTAATCAAGTTTGCATTTTATCATGTTGAATCTTGCTTGTATAAAACGAATATTTTCTCTGAAAGTTACCTAAAAAATGTTGAAACCGTTAAGTGAGAAATTATAATTTCTATTAAACTACAAATTAGTAGAAACGTTTGGAATATTTTAAGTATTGGCATCGAAATCTCTACCCTCAGGAGTTAAACCTAATTGTCGAAAAAAATAAAAACATGGCCGACAGACTTAAAAGGAAGCTATTTAGGATTTTCGAACATATGTGTATATCCATATATAAATAAACGGATTTGTCCTGACTGACTAATATAGAGTAAAAGCGACTTAAGATACAAATTCGGAAATTTAAAGGTATATTCGTATGGGGTCATAGACGCACACTAAGAAAGGATTCTGCCAAATAAATTTATTTAGTAATTTTTTTATTAGTGAACATTCGGGTTTCACTCCAAGCCCTATATCATATAAAACAGCTGTTCAGATCGAAAGCTTAGGAACACATGTTTGTTTACGTTTATTACCAAAACAACCAACTCAAAATCAACGATAAATGCTTACTGTATTATAATTCAATTCAAACATCCGTTGTTACATATTATAAATAAAACAGTTGATTTGGATCATAAACTTAACATAATTTTACATTACTTAATAATTAACCAAAACACGTTTATTTGCAACCAATTTGGCGAATAAAGAATCAGGAAATTATTCTTCGCGACTAACCGTATTTTAGATTAGGTAAAAGCAAACAAAGGCTTACTGTTGACAAAAGTCAAACGTCTGGTGTTAAATATTATATTGTTTCCTTTATGTTGTTAATTATAAAATTTACAAAAATGTTGATTATTTAAATACTATTGGTGAATTACAAAGAACACCGTAATTCGAATTATTGGGATTGGTCGTGTCTCTTTCGATCTCTGTCTACATCAGCTTTGTACAGGTCAACGCTCAGTCGTCATTTCCGTAAGTATACAATAATATGTTTGCATTGGCTTCCCCAACGGTCTTCGCGGGGTGGGTGAGCGTTGCGAGCAGAGGCGGATTCCCTAGTGTTTATATAAACTGTTGTGTTTCTCTTTAGGTTCTCTAACACCCCCTAAATTAGGCGTAATGTTTGAGCACTCTGTAAATGAAAGAACACATTATCATTTACATTCAGTTCACGCAGTACAATTTGTAAAACAGGGTTTTAAAATCAAAACCTTCCCCGACACCAAGCGTAGAAGCTCAACATTATTTTCAGCCAACTTTAAATAGATCTCGAACCTATAAATTCGGAAAGGAAGCTGACAGGGTTTAAAAGAACCACATGCTGAACTCAGTTTGGTCAGTCACCCTGTCACACGAGTGAAGAGGCAAACCACACGGTAAAGATTTAGCGCTCCCTCCAGAAAAACATCTGATATTCCAGTTGTGTCAAACACCTGTCGCCTCATAATTTCCCCCCTTTGCAATAAACATTTAGTGTTTATGAGTGTTTTGTAACCTTATAATATTAACCGTCACAGAGTTATTACTACCACCTCAACAGCATCGAGATATGCTCGTGCCTTTACTGTGGAGATTTTGCGTTAGTAAGATACGTCCAAAATGTTTTATTTTAAATTAAACTATACTATAGGACACTCTTGCGTGCTTCGCACGCCAACTAATTATTTCTTCCACACACATATTTTATAAATGTGTCTCAATAAAAGTGTACGATTAATCATAACCTCAAAGCTAATGTATTAAAATATTAAAGTTTCCTACATGTTGCTATGGTCTAGACCTAACATTAAAAACAAATGTTAAACTGTAATTGAAGTCAAACTTCTTTAGACGCATGCACTCTTCGTCGCATACTTTATAGAGTGGTACTCGCATGCGCTGCGTGTGCTGTGTTAATTCGTATCATAGTGAACCAGTAGACGCTGGAGTACTGTACTGTACATTAACTGAACACTGAAGTATTAGAGCTAATGGACTAAATCAGCTGTTATATGTTTGAAACGTTGTTTATTGTTTTCAATTATTTTTGTTTATTTCGTTCTTAAAAAGAAATTACTTAGGCATACAAACTATACCCAACTGTGTCTATAATTTTATATTTTACTCCAAGATCTGAAATACATTTTCGAAAAAGAAACAAAAGATCGTACACTTTAATCATAGACCTACTTAAATCAATGATTTTGATCCCAAATCTTTAAAATTCAATTATTTAGGCAAAACTATATTATTGTTTTAAAATTCACTAAATTTTTCATCGTAGGCTAATTAGGCATATATATATAAAATATATTTAAATTAATAGAAATCCAGACTTCTATGATATAATTGCAATAATTCAAATCAAGAGTTAAAAATAGTTGGTGATCGTGGCCTATCATTAAAATGTATGATCTTTTGTTTTGTTTTCCAAAATGTATTTCAGGACTTTAAGTAAAATATTTATTTATAGGCTCTGTACATTTACCATGTTGAAAATACCTATCGAAATGGACTCAGTTAGATATAGTTTGTTTGTTTTAGGCCAAAATAGTTTCTTTTGAAGAACGAAGTAAAGAAAAAGAATTGCAATCAATAGACAACGGATCAAACATATAACAGCTGATTTCGTCCATTAGCTTACAACTTCAACAATAATTAATTAACAAATTATTAAAACGTGTCCAGTTAATGCATAGTATAAAACGCAAGCGTTTACTGGTTCCATATGTTACGTATTAACACAGTACACGGGGCGCATGCCAGTAAACTCTCTATAAAGTATGCGACGGAGAGTGTGGAAATGATTCTCTTTCTTTTTCACTGCGCATGGTTGTCAAACGATTCTCCTGCCGGTTGAAGTCGGAGCTGAAAACATAGATATTTAAAAAAAATCACAAAGTCATGAAAGTGAAAATATTGTAAAATAGATTGACGTGATACTAAGAGATTCAATCAATACAAATAGGAGTAAACTATTAAATACATCAATAAATAATATACAATATATATCATTGATTTGATTTTTGCTGAACTTACAAAACTAATTAAATTCAACGAAGAACAAGTTAAGAATTTAGGCAGATACCGAATCAAATGATATTAACTTAGGGTTATGATAGTTAACCTATATGAGTCCGAAATAACTACATTTTAAGTACTTTTGTCTCTTTAGACTTAGACCTACACAATATCAATCTAAATTATGCAAAGATTTAGTTTATTATTTGTGCAAAAGCAAATGTGTTTGCTTGTCTACAAGTAAACCACTCTAGCTTAATTATAAGCTTCATGAAATTAATTCGCCCACAACTGTGCGAGTGGAGAATGGGGTAGCGTGCTTAGCACGATAATAATGATTTAAAAAAATAATCGTATTTGAAGAAAAGCATTCAGTTCAAGTGTTAATAAACTAAAATAGCAGTTTAAAGATAGGCATACAAGTAGGTCAAAATATTCTTTACTATAGCATGTCGGAATATGTAAAGAAGTTTTGATTTAAGAGTTTCTAGTCTGTTATGCAGCGTCCAGTCAAATTTTACTTGCACGTGGCCAAAATTCAAGTATTCGGATTCCCTGCTGTTTTATATGTTTTTTGGGGTTCTGAATCCGAATTTGAAGTTTGCAACACATATTTTCTTGAGCGTTCCGAGATTTTCGAAAAAAGCAAAATTTTTGCAATTTTTCAATTGTTTGCACGTAACACCGAAACTGTTCATTTTATCAAAAACCTCACCCTTTACAAAATAAAAAAAGAAAAACATTTGCTATACAATTCAACTGTTGTTTTTGAATGTAGGACCAACGGACGAAGAGCTAGAGCAAGATAAAAATTGACGGACTTTGCAAAAAATGTCATTCTTTGTCGTTTTTCGCAGATAACTTATAGTCTATGCATTTCTCGAAGAAACGCTCTGTACAATTGAAATAGCATTACATTTTGTGTTTAATATGTGAAAAGTTGAGCAGCCGTTAGAGCCTGCTAACGTGGAAGATTATTTCGCTCGTAGCTGCCACACACAAGTTAAACCATATTTATCTTTTACGCACGTTCAATTTGTCTTATTTACCCGTATTTATAAAATTACAAGAACACTAGTGGCTTGTAGGGGCAATAGCACCTTTATATAGGCTGTATATTCTATTAATTTATTGAATACATTATTAGTTTCATAAATTACTATAATTTTAAGAGTTATTGTTTGAAATTTGTGAACATGCACAATAATGATTGCCTACCTGCATAATACATTTTGTCTGCTCTGTTTGAAAATAAAAAATCAAAGCACTGTGTTATCATTTTTTTTTTAATGAAAAGAGAACTAAGGAAACATTTTTATAGAAATAATCTTATAATGTGTTTAATCATATAAGCTTTGATTTTAATTCTTACTTTGAAACAAAAACACAGCTACAATAACAAAACTGCACATTCAGGTGTTGTTATGATAGCTGAATTTTCCAATTTATATACAATCACCTGTTTTTAACACTAAAATCACCTGATTTACAACTATATAATTATTTACATTCAATTTAAAAGGGAATTATTTTATTCCACAACAAATTTTCGGGACACAAATAAGAAAAATGAATATTTTCCCGCAAAATTTCATGTCCAGAACGTTAAAATGAAACCTTTCATAGCTTACATACCACCTACCATTCGCTCACAATTTCATTGTAAAATTTGGGCTTACGGAATTAGTTAGGCTATATAGATTTTACCCTCCCCACTCCTCATTTATTGTGATCCGACTACCTGGATAAAAGAAGAAATTCTTTTGTACTGCTTTTTAAATTTGCACATATTGGGTTTCTTCGACAAATACATAGA
Organism: Philaenus spumarius; assembly: GCA_018207615.1. Taxonomy (NCBI): domain Eukaryota; kingdom Metazoa; phylum Arthropoda; class Insecta; order Hemiptera; family Aphrophoridae; genus Philaenus; species Philaenus spumarius. The sequence goes on from JAGFPH010000008.1 coordinate 549,314, forward strand.
TTATAACTTATTTGTGAATAACCTTCGAAAAACGCATATTTCGTCAATTTTAAACTTTTTCTAGCTCCTTACCAGTAGGTCTTACATTAAAAAACTACAAATGCAATTCATATGAAATTATGTAGTTTTAACTTTGTATAGTGTGCTCGTTTCGTTTCCATAAAAGCATAGTTTCGGTGTTATGGGCAAAAAACTGAATAAAGTGGGAACATTTCGGTATTTTTTGAAAATTTCTCGGAACGCTCGAGGATATTTTGGTTTCAAATTTCGAATTCAGATTCAGCACCCTAAAAACATGTAGAACTGACGAGAAACCAATTACTTGAATCTTGTAGCCCAGTATATAGGGGGTTTCAGCTTACATTAATTGCGGTAATAGATTTTTTTTCTAGGATCGTTTGGTATGGTGTGGGTATGCCAAATCTAATTTTGCGACCTCGAAAGTGGGGGGGACAACTTTTGGGGGGCAAAAAACCTCAAAATTTTCGGACTTTTTCCAGTTTTTCGCTTATAACTAAAAAACGGTACATATTATGTAAAAAATAGATTTGTAGTAAATTAAAGAGGACAAAATCCCGCGTCGATTAAAAAAATAAAATTCAAAATTGGTCCAGTAGTTCAATTTTTATGGGGATCAAAAAAACAGCAAAGTTTTTCAACTTTGCCAGAAACTGTGTTTTACCCATTTTCAATGTGCTGTAACTTTCCAACATCAAATTTTATCACTACCCTCATCCCTAAAAGTTGTAGAGCATCAATCCCTGAGTTCAAAAAACACCGATGTTTTTAAATTGAGCTGATTTTGAAATTTTGTCAACTCATAAAGCAAAATTGGGGAAAACCTTAAAT
>JAGFPH010000008.1:560162-581699 GCA_018207615.1 Philaenus spumarius
ACAGTTGGATACCTTTTCATAGTCACTATTTTTGTTGGACAGTTATACAATTCGATGGGCAACTAAACGGGCTACAAAAATCCACTCTTGGTGTTTTTTATAAAAATGTACAATTTTTTAGATATTTTAATTAAAAATGTTTTAATGCCCATCGATTTGAAACTGGTAATCAGTACAATTGTAACGTTTAAACAAACACTCATGGCAATGACATGGATAAACTATGAAATTTTAAATTAGTTGAATAGTTATTGAGTCTATATAGTGCAAAGAAAGTAAGATTAATTTATATGTTTATAGAGATTGAATCACACTGTATATCATGCCAGCCGATTGAAAATATATTTAAAGACAGAACAAACATGATTGTAAAAGTTACATAGACGAGATCGTATTTTCAAATATTCCTAAATACACACGTATTCTGAATTTTCAAAAAGCCTTGATTCAAAAAATTTCAATTAGCGTGATGCACGTCAGTTTAATATACTTCACAAAATAAACATTTTTTATTTGAAGTTTTTTCTACCTACTTATCTAGGCTACTTTATAAAGTTTCTAGATAGGCACCCTGTTTAAATAAAGAAGAAAGGTCTTTTTATATATGAATCATTTCGTATTTGTTCGTTATGCACTCCCAGGCGGATCAGGACCAAATTTGGGGTAGTAGTTTAGTAGCACAAGAGAGAGCTATATAACAACCTAAACATTGGTTCGATTACTTTCATTTAAGGGGTTAACATGGGCTACCCTAACACAATACACTTTTATTTTAAATGAGTTTAGATAGCTGACATTTTGCGTAATAAATAGTTTTTTATACGATACATAAACAAATTAGAGTCTTCGCATTTTTAATATTTAAGTTTAAGAGATGTAAACTTTGATACCAACCCGTAAAACGATAAATAAATAATTTTCTTACATCGAAGCTACATATCTGAAATTTGAGACTCTTAAATTGAAAAAAGAACCCACAGAAGTTTGGTTACTACCGTCAAAGTTGTTCAAAAGGGGTTGTTCAAACTACCCCTATAAAAACAATGTAAAGCCACTAACTTTCTTCAAGCTAGAGAGCTGAAATTTGGTACGTTTTATTCTTATGTGGTACTCACGAAAGAAAAGCTATTTGCATTCCGATTGTTTAATTGATGAAATGAGATAATTACCCTTAAAAATAAAATAAGGGATAAGGGAAATAAAATGGTTATTTAAGAGTAGGGCAGAATAAATCCTTTTAAATTATAAACGGGTTCAAGTTGGAAATTACATATGCTCATTTTGTAACGAGGGAATAAAGGAAGATTCATTTTACAGAAGAGTATCCGATATTGTCAGAGTTTAGAAAGTCATGTTTCTTCCCCATCGAAAGGTATTGGTTGATTGCCTTAGAACTAGGTATATTTTACAATAAATTATTTACTTTACCTTATTTATGGGGCTACATGTTTCACTGCACAATCTGCATCATCAGGCCAGCGATCTATGTACAATCAAACACTCATATTATACAACACTTACATTAACATGTATTTTCGTACATTGGTTGTACAAGTCAAAGAAATAAAATTTATGAATACAATAATAATTTAACTTTAGTTTGCCGCTTGAGAGGTACCTCATCTTAGTGTGTCACTTTCTACAAGACTCTTGTATTGTTTGAACCAGAGTTTGAGGAATTCACTAATGATAAGGATTGGTCAACTCTTTGAAGATTTGTTCAGAATGCATGGCAGTACAGATGGCACCTTATACAAGAGTTTAATTTTATTTAATGTTTATTTTTATTATACAACTGGGCTAATGGGTATAATGCATTTGTAATGGTGTGTGTGCTTAGTGTTTATGTGTTAGAAATGACAATTCAGATGGCATAATACAGAGAAGATTCATTTTATTAATTGTTTATTTTCATATTATATAATGAATTGTGAGAATGTGTATACATATATTTGTAATTGTGTGTTTGTCTAGTGTATATAGAACTTAATATAGAACAGTTTAAATTTACTTAACGGTTATTTTGATATAATTGTGTGTTTATATACATACATGTAGCTGTGCGTATGTTTAATATGTTAGAAATGTCAACCAAACAGACGGAGCTAAGGTCGTTGTTAAAAATATGTTATGCTAATCTTACTGTAATAAGGTAATGTTTAAATAAAGCATGTTTTATATTCAATTCTACAGAATTACTCTGTATGTTTATTATTATTAATAATAATTGTAAAAGAATAACATTCGGGGTTTAAAATTTAGAATAATGTTTGTTTAGTGCCCATTCAAAGATTTAAAAAAAATAAAAACTCGTTCTTTTCTATATATATTATCTTCAACACAGTTCATGCAGAAGTTTTACACATTTGCAAAACAGTTGTGGAAAATTAAGAAAATAACAGATATGAAAGCAATATCATAGCGTACATGATTTCGTTCGAAAATCAATTTAAACTCTATTGTGGTAACGCTAAGTCGTCTGTACGTACAATTGTGTTTGTTTAACTCGCTCGCAAGGCTCCGACTGGATGGAATCCTTTAAATCCTAACTCCAGAAACCGTTCCACTCATTGCAATCCTTACAATCGAAGCGGTAATGAGGCCAGAAGAAGAATCCGTTTACCATCCGAAGACCTCTTTGTAGCACGTATATAATCAGAATTCTTGTTTGGTTTTGGGACAGGTAGAGCTCGGCAGATGAGATACAAAATGCATAATGCATGTGATTTACCGATCCGTTATATGGCGTGCTATCCCCTACACTGTGGCTAACCTGTCGAGGCCATGGAATCTTCCTTCATACTAAATGGTACGTTACTGCGACAATGTTCACGAGTTTCACACGCCATTTGTGAAATGCTAAATCTGATCTCGTTTTACCGTGTATTACTTTGTTAGATAATGTCGCTGGATTTGTGGGTGGTCTTGTATATACATAGTTTTACACATGTCCATATGTAAAGTTGCCCCCATCCTTGCATGCGTCGCACGCCGACCCCCTTTCACAATACACACATATTTTACAATTTCTTATCAATTACAGTGTGGGATTAATCACTACCTCAATGCTAAGATGGTAAAATATATTTTTTAATTAATAAAAGAAAATGTTAAGTTCATAAGAACCAAGACGACATAAGCCTACTCCTAAAAAACGTAACTAGACATTATAAGTATAGATTATTTCAAAGTATGAAATCAGTACTTAATGTAAACTCTATTGATGGTACGGAAGTTTTATAGATCATACATATCTAATCATCTTGTGTTAGCTGTGGATTTTAAATTTACAAATATTTGAAATGAATATTTGGCTTTAAAAGTCAAACGAAAACTGCTTCTTATAATGTTTTTCTTTTGGTTATTAGCTAATTTCCATAGGAAAGATGAGCAATTGCAGTGCCTCTTATTGTGAGGCCTAAGGTTGCGGTCACATGCTTGATCGAATTATTTCTTATTAAAAAAGTTACAAACTATAGTCTCTGAAAAGATACAATATTTCAGTTGTAGCTTGGAACAGTTTCTCCGAGTGCTGAGTAAAAGAACTTGTTTAAAGTTACAATGAGAAATTTGATTAAATACAAAACTTAAAGCTAATAAAAACTAATTTCCAAGTGTCTCTGTCTTGAAAAAATTGTAGAACTTATTCTTTGCATTATATTTTCCAGCAATCTGATTGGTTAACAGCCTTATCATACACACTCACACACGCTCGACAACTCTTGAGCCCTTTTGTTATTTATAGACGTAACGTAAGGATCCCATTACGTACACAATTATCGTCCTGATCATTAACCAGAAGCTATTTATATGTGTGTGTATATACATATGTATATTTGTTTTCGCAATCTAACGGCTGAATTTTAAGTCAGATTTGGTCAAAAATTGGAACACATGTTGGTTTCTATATCGATCGGGCGAGAACTTAGTCAACAAATCCAACAATCGGAAACACGTTTTTTGACCGGAAGTAACATATGTATATATGTGTTCACACTCTGATAGCCGTATTTTAAGTCCGATTTGGTACACACGTTGGTTGTCTACGTCGCTCGGACGAGTTCGTTCGCCAAAAAATTCAACAACTGGAAGCACGTATTTTGACCGGAAGTAACAATTTTTTTAAGTTGTACGTAAACGATATTTTTTTTAGATTGTTTATTGGTTTATTTAAACAAATAAATTTAGGATATTATTCTGCACATTATATTGTTGTACACGACATTATAGCTCCATAAAATTTATCAAAACGTAAAATACCATAAAAACACCATTTACGTTGGTTATTTTACCGAGGGGGCCGAGGTAATCTTCTGATTCGAGGCCGACGGCTGAGTTTGTACGCTGCGAGAGAAGCGAAGCAGACCATAATCCGAGGCCGTTAGGATCGGAGTTCAAACTCTGGAAATTTTTCCGCTGTGAGTGGAAGGAATGAGCGCGTGAGTCAAAGCTTAGGTGCAACAAGCTTAAGTTTAGGTGCAAACAAATTCTACTAATATATAGTATTTCGTACACATATTCAGCTATTCAACGCCTGCGTGAGTGGATCAATTTCCCAAATAGTTGGTTAAAACCGTAAAACATATAAACTTAGTTTTAGAAATTAGTACAACTCATGTCAGCGATTCAGCTGCATGGTCAAATTATTTTAACGTTTGAGTGACCTAAACGGGTAATGGTCCTTTAGTGTTAAGTTCTTAAAAGACTGAGGCTGAAGGTTTAATCTCCAGAAGGACCTAAACAGTTAAACATTGTTGAATTTCTAAACTACCCTCTTAAATAAAAATGTCCTAAATAACTGAATTAACTGAAAATCCTATTCGCTCAATATTCTAAATGTCTGAAGATCCTAAACTTTTACAGCTATAAACTTTTGAAGCTCCTAAACGTTGGAAAGTTTTAAACCGTTTGATATCCTAAACTGAAGAAGGTTCTAATCGCTTTAGTGCCTTTAACTGCCTAAATTGTTAAAGCTATAACCTTTTTTAAGGTCCTAAATGCTTGAAGTCCTAATATAACAAAATTTCTAAACGACTAATGGTTTTAAACCGTTGAAGCTCTACATTTTTGAAAGACCTAAACGGTCGAAGGAACTAAACTATTGAATGTTCTAAACATGTTAAGATCCTAAATGGCGAAAGATATTAAACTGATGGTTCTTAATCAATGAAGGCTCTAAACTGCAGAAAACTCTAAACACTTGAAAGTCCTAAACCGTTAGATATCTTAAACTGAGTAAGGTTCTAAACGGTGTAGTGTCTTAAACTGCCTTAAAGGTTAATAAGTATAATATTTGTTAAGGTCCTAAATGGTTGAAAAGCATTTAAATTATTAATTTTCTAAACGACTGAAGGTCCTAAACCGTTATAGATCTACATATTTGAAGGCCCTAAGTGAGATTTAAGGTCCTAAACGATCGAAGGTACTAAACTGTTAAAAGCCTTAAACTGTAAAAGACAATAAACTTTTGAAAATCCTAAAACTTTGATGGCCTAAATGGAGGAGGTCCTGATCTGCTCAAGGCCATAACTGTTAAAGCTCTAACCTATGGAAACTTTACACGGTGTAAAGTCAAAAAGTGCTGAGCATGAGAAAAATAACAAAAATTAAATACTGTATGTGCAAATCGTACAATAACTATCAAAAAAACCAAAATGTTAATTGGTTCTATATTTAATTTGGCTTTAAAAAATATATAATCGCATATTTGTTTAACATTTTGTCGCCTCGAATTATTAAAAATGTGTCATTCTTAAAGATTTTCTCCCAAACATAATCAGAGTGCATTAGTTTTAATAAGAAATTTTGCTTATGTGTGCGCAACTGTAACAACACAATTTGGTGTTAACCAATCTAGCTGATATTTATTATGTTTGGCGTTCCTATATTCTTTCTTAAACAACACAATTTAAATCCCCTTGAAACCATTAAGTAAAACATTTTAAATCAATGTATACGTTACACAATTTATCGATATCAATAATATTTCTGAGTTATACTTTATTACCGAAAACACAAAGAATTACAGACAGGTAAGAGTATCAGGACTTATATTCACAAAACTCTTTGTTTTTGTCCCGTATTGCCTTAAAGCATTTTGTGACAATTTGGAATTTTAACGCCCTCCTACAATCCGCTACAAAAGTAGCCGTTTCAACTGAATTGAGAAATATTGTACAATGGAACGTTTTTCGATGAATTAATTTGTTTCAAGTTGAAATCAATTGTACAACACTTATCCTCCAATGAAACACCTTACCTCTTATCTTCACCCAGGAATGTCCCATCCTTCCGCAGGATATCGCATTAATGTACTTTTAATGTCATCCTAGTTTGCGTCCAATTAAACCGTACTTCCTGTTCAAATCACGTCCACTATTTGCATATAATGAATAAAAAGATAGGAATCCGTTATACGAATTGAATGAACCAAAGCAGGTGTCGTGGCCGGGGAATTCTGTTCAATAGTGTCCGCCTTTGTTGTTTTCATTCGTTTTTAATTTTGTCTCTTTTCTATGCAGCTTTGCAGATGATGAATCTATTTTATATGGCATTGACTCGAACTAGTGGTGGGGGATCTTTTGTACTGCGAGGTACTGAAGGCGTCGGTATGTACAGGTTTATATCAGCAGATGTTATACTATTACTATGTTCCGTATGCCACAGAGAGTGTTACACGAATACATGCAGGTACTTTTAGAATCGAAAATAATTCAACTGCTTTAAACCAATAACAATAAACAGTTTAAAGCTCTAATCATGCAGTTTAGAGATATCACAAATTTATAGCTGTAACAGTTTCGGATCATTCGACATTTTAACCATTTAGTCCATTCAGTAATTTAGGACTTTGAACGTTTAGAACGTTAACAATGTTTAACTGTTTAGGTATTTCTGAGGATTAAACCTTTAGCCTTGGTGTTTTAAGAACTTCATCACGGACCGTTATCCGTTTTGGTCAATCAAGCGATAAACTAATTAATAAATTCTATAAAAATGTTTAATCGCTAATAGCTTTAATTTGTAGGACATACCTTAAAAATAGATGGGTAATTGTCGGTTATAGGCACCACCTTTTTTAAGGGTTATTTTTTCCTACAATAAAAAACAAAGATATTAGTATACATTTGAGACATTTATTTACTTTTTTTACAAATTTCAGGCAATGTCGGCAAAGTGTTGTGAAGGTGTTGCCGACGGCGGCAGTAGCTACATCCGAGCGACACATGTACTCTTTCTAAATACGAGTCCGAGTGTTCCTTGTTGTTTGTATTTGTTTGACATTTCCAAAATGGGTGTCGTCATCCAAAATACAGACGCATGTCATGACCGTTTTCACATTGTGTATTTGGCAATAAACATTTATCTTTTAATAAACGCACAGTCTCTTCCTCAGTTTTAGATAGATCCCAAATCAAAACACTATTGCTCATAATTAATACTGGACAGTAGTTGTTACAGTAGGCATACAGTGAACCAAAAAGCAATTACTAATACGCACGTTATCCACAGCAGGAACGGAACTAAACTGACGCACAACAATGAGAGACCGAATGATCTTTGTAAACGGAAGTCAGACGTATTATTAAGAAACAAGCGTTAACCTGACCCGACTGCACCGCTTCAGTCCGACCTATTATTTGGTGGTTCCTATAACCGGCAAGTACAAAAAAAAATCTCTATATACTAAAGGATTTCCTGCAAATCCGTCGATTGCTTCTATTCGGCCCATTTAAAGAATTTCGTTTTATTATCCTACCTAACTAATTTTTATTCTTAGATTTAAAATATGTCTTACAGGAAACTAAAGAGTCGCCTTTTTCTTTATATATTACGTATAAGAAAACACTTGAATACATGCTTAGGTAGCGAAGGAGGCGAGATCTGATTAAATTGATCAGGACGATAATTGTGCACGCAATGAGATCCTTACGTTAGGTCCTTGAATAACAAAGGCATCAAGAGTTGTCGAGCGTGTGTGTGATAAGGCTGTTAACCAATAAGATTGCTGGAAAATATAATGCAAGACCTACATTCTAATATACTTTCAAGATGGAGACACTTGGAAGTTTGTTTTTATCAGCTTTAAGTTTTGCATTTAATCAAATTTCTCATTGTAACTTTAAAAATGTTCTTTTACTCAACAATTGAGAAAACTGTTCCATGCTACAATAGGAAAATAAAATTTTTTTCTCCACAATAATTTGTTAAATTACTTACGTTTTTAATAACAAATAATTCGATCACGCTGATGAACCGCTAAAGTTGAGCGAATTTCCAAAATTAAGTTTATATGTTTTAGGGTTTCAACTAACTTTATAGAAAATTGGTCTACCAAGAAGGAGCTGCCTTCCACGTACGAAATATATTAGTGTAATGTCTTTACATCTTTACACCTTAACCTTCAGCCCTTCGTTCCCCTAGCAGCAGAAACACTCTTTTTGCGCCCTCGGATTATGGACTTCTTCGCTTGCAGCGGCTAAACTCGTGGGTAAAATCTACGTTTTCATCGATTTTAGAGAGAACCAGATGGGCTATAGGCCTATAAGGTCGTGTAAAAAAATAAAATGTGCAAAATAATCTCTTTCATTTATAATTTAGACTAGTAAGCCCCCGTGAAAAATCACAGGCTGATTAATTAGATACGCATCAGGAATACACAATTAAAAAAAAAACTATTTACAAACAACATTAAGGCCTACTTATCTAGGTCTACCTAAACATAACCCCAAACTATAATCTACACGCAAACTGTTTATATTGCAGATGATGGGTGAAATCAACTGTTAAACGAATAGTTAGGCTTCTTCTTTAAATTTGTATAAACAAATATATTGATGATAAAAGGTTGTATTTAGCCTATATATAGCATATAACCTCAAAGAAAATATTATAATGTATATTATAGCATTAATTCGTTCTATAACTCATATTTAAAAAAATTTAACTTCGCAAGAAATTATAATGATTGAAGTTGTAAACATAACCCCAAACTATAATCTACACTGTGTTTACAGATGATGGGTGGAACCAGCTGTTATATTATACGTTACTCACGTACGTACGTACGCTCGTACACTCGCTTTTATAGGAGTTGATAAAACCCCAAAACTATATCATATTAGTACGAAGAATGTAAAACAATTGTTATTTCCGGTCAAAAAACGTACTTCCGATTAATGGATTTTTCTAACGAACTCGTCCGAGTTAGAAAACCAATGTGTGTACCAAATTTGGACTAATTTAGAGTGCGAACACATATTATACATAAATACATACATATATATATTTGTCGTTTCGAATGACACCCTAAAACGTGTTCTGTTGACCATGATGAACACTTTACGTCTCACCATAAGAGTCACTGCAATAGCTCATCTTTCCAATGGAAATTCGATAATAAGGAAAACAAGTCGTAAGAACTGACTTGTTTACAAAATACCAGTACGGCTACGGAACATACTGTGACTAGAGAGTGTAAGTAAATACTTCAGGCAATTTATTTGTTTGTATGCAATTGGGTTTTTACAAAAACAACGTAATAAAACTAAAAAAAAACCAGACAACACTTTAAAAAATATACACAAAATGACCACACCTGATTTTTAAACACGGAAAAATGATTGTAAAAACTATAATTATTTTGCCAGTCCTAAGCCTGCGTAAAATGTGATGGGAATCAGAATATATAAATGTACTCGTGTGTATTATAGCTTGTCTTATTAGTGAGATTAGTGTTAGACCCAACTCAGATAGCTGGCCCCAGAAGATGCACTCATAATTCGACTGTAACGAGATGTCCGTGTAACCAACTGTCCGGTATTCTTTTGTGTCGACAAAATTTCGTGAACTAAATTTCTTTGTTGCTCAAAAGATAACAGAGCAAAAACGACAAAAACGAAACAATTGTATACTTATAACAACTAGCTCTTATTTAAAGAATCCACTTAAGTGGTATCACTTTAAATAGACTATACATAAGTATCACTTTCAGTCAGATAGAAATCAGAATTATTTTAATATTTAAGGCAATCTAGTATTGCCTATATTGCCTATGTTGAAAACAAAAAATTCAGGAATTATTAAATACTATTAAGTTAAGAGATCTTCAATTTAGGACACACTTATTTCAGACCTTTATGAACAATTCAACCTACCTTAGACAAAATAATAACCTACAGCAAACCTAAAATTGGGTTTTTTAAAATGCAAAAACATATATTTTATTGACAAATAATGAAGATATTTTTATTTTAACCGATAATACTAGGTTAACATTGTATGTTACATGCTAATTAATAACAGTAAGAACAATTCTTAATAGATCAAGACGATTATTAGAAAAGTACTTTTTTCGGTAGAGTTAAAAAACTGCTAACTAGTCCTGTCGATCACACCAACACATTCCAGCACAATAATGTACAATTTGTCCTCCTCCTTGTCTTCCTTTTCATCCTTGTACATTCCAAAGCTGCTTTGTTGGCATATAAACAAATATTTTATTGTACATTTTTAGTCCTACTACACAGTTACTTCCAGCATCCCCTCATAGTTTCTGTAACAAGCTCACCATAATAATAATAATAACAATAATAATTTGTCTTATAATTAGAAGGTACAATTATTCTTTTTGAAAAGCATTAAGACAATGGGTTTTTTTACTGTCTGTCGTTTAGTAGACTGTAGATCTATAGCTATGTGGGCTACATTAAAAATATTTTAGCATAACATTAACAATACATTATTAAAAAATTATAAAAAATAGTTATCATAAGCATGACACTCATTTATAATTACATACACACATCCCTCACGCACACGCACACCCTCACACACACTCAACCTAAGTATTTTCTTTTCGTAGCCGATGAAAACTCAAAAATAATGCATTATGAAGACTACCAACAACAATATAAATATCAAGCAACGATTGCAAACAACAATATAAATATTAACAAATTATTGGAGGTTGGAATCGGCAGCAAAGACATGAAAATAAATAAACTTTCCCAACATTGTATCAAGCTCACCACAGTTGAATGTAGTGATAGCAACTAACTCTCCAATTTTCAATGTTTGTGTCTTAAAAAGTTTTAGAATTCCGGTCCAGATAATGTTGTTAAATGACTAATTTGGGTTTTGGGTACTTCTATTTCCAACATAATGACCTAAGGCACTGCATGTTTGAGAGTATATTTCTCATCTGAAATCAATTAGTTTTGGTATTTGCACCATGATAGTTCTAATTTTAGGCAGAAATAATGTTGAGAATTAACTTTTAAACATATAACCAAAAACTCAACTATCGGCTTCACAAATTAATGATTTCTTCGATGTGCCTAGGAACTGTGCTTATTTTAAACATAAACGAAAATAGACCGACAACTGTAAATGACAAAACTAAGATTTTATAACCATAAAACAATCAGGGATACACTGATTATCTTCCCCTCCCCCTGGATTCTTCACAAAGCGATCGAATGATCTTAGTAAAATAAATAAAGTAAAAGCTTTCAGATATATTTAAATCAAGTGATGACAAGAACAATTTGAATTTAAAGGCTGTAATCATCTAATTAAGATAACCAGCGAATGGTTTACCTGTGCATAAATATTGTGCAAGAGTTATGAGGTTTCTAACCTGCGTTGTAAATTTATTTTCTCGTGAGAAACCATTGTTCAGTGTTAAAGACGAAGTTCACGACTTAGTTTGGATATTTCTTTGAACTTTCGAGCTTTTGATGTATAAAACCATTGTGCCCTCCTCTTTGGTTTATAGTAACGCTCATGCAATCTTTACCGTATGACAACAAGTCCCTTAACGTTTGTACGGATTTGGAGTCAAACATTTTTGAGGCCGTTGAAGTTTCTTTTACGGTAACTTAGATAGTGAGGCAATTTTTGGGTTCTCGATATTTTAAATCTTGTAACCTGTAAATTTAAAGTGCATAGAAAAGTTGAATTAAACTCGCTTACTAAATCTTTTTTTGAAATGTATAATTAAAGTGACGGTACTAAACGTACTTCAGACTTATTACATAATTATAAAATCTCCATTTGAAACCTAATAATTAAAATTAGTACACTAGAGAGTTTTTATAATTTTCACTAGATTAATCTAAACGAAACTGAATGTAACACAAGTGTGGAATCTTTAGATAAAAAGGAACCACTGTATGGGGCATATAAACTAATATAAAATTAAAGAGCGTTTTTAAGGAAAAACTAGTTTCAACAAATGTATCTTTATGATATGATTTAAAAATAATATTAATAATGTTTTTTCAATCCATTTTGGCTACTTGAATTTTTCTTAGCTAACGAGGGAAAAGAGTTTTTATATATTACTTAAATAATACATATTAGTATAACAAACAACAGCAGAAAGACAAAACACACCTAGAAAATAATAACTAATTAAAAAAATAACGATTAAAAAGTTGAACCACTGATTTCCAAAAGTTATATGTTTAAGGATTTTAACTAACTATCTGGTAAATTGGCGCTGAATAGCTGCTAAGTGTATGAAATATATTAGTAGAATTCGTCTGTACCTCAGCCTACGCTGCGGTTCTCGCAGTTCTTCGTTCCTCTCGCAGCGGTAAAACTCTCTTTGCGAGTTTGTAACTTGACCTTGCAGCCTCAGATTATGGACTATGCTTTGCGAGTTTGTAACTTGACCTTGCAGTCTCAGATTATGGACTATGCTTTGCGAGTTGCAAATCGACCTTGCCTCCTAGGATTGAGGACTGCTTCGCTTCGCACGCGGTGACATCCCGGCCGCTGGCCCTCGGTAAAATCACCTACGTGTATTTGAACGGGATACGTTTTTATGGTGTTTTACGTTTTGATCTATTTTGGGAGAACCAGATGGGCTATAAAAGATCGTGTAAAAGATATGCAAAATAATCTCCTATATTTATTTTGTGTAGGTAAAACTCCAAAAAATTAATTTCTAGTACGACACATTTAAAAAAAATGCTTACGCTAGGCCTATATAAAAAAAATGTACTTCTAGTGGTTGCATTTTAAGGGTTAACGGACTCGTCAGAGCGACTTAAAAAACCAAGGCGACTACCAAACTTAGACTAAATCGGACGTAACATGCAACCGTTAGTGTGTGAAAAAATATATACATATATACTGTGAACTATGATTGGGGCTCATTGACTAGTCCCGACATTCGCTAATAAGATTTTATTTAAAATTAAAGTGTTTAGTTTGAGATTAATTATTCATAGTTCAGTAATTTTAATGTCATACAATTTAAATTTACCTAGGAAATTTTTAAGACAGACCGGCAGATGGTTTCTACACATCTAGTTTTTATTAATTCCGTTTATTCTTCTTTTTTTATTTGAACCACTTTACATATCAGTTCTTAGATTTGCCGTATTTTTGGATTTACAGTTGTTTATTTGGCTTTATTAATGAAATAAGTTTCATATCATCTTGTATTTTTAAAATACCTACAAAATATATTACACTTAATAATTTGTGACGTCATAGTATTACATTCAAGAAGACCTTGCCCGCTTCTCCCAGTAGAAACGTTTTTGATTGATTCAGAAAATTATGGCTATGAATTTTTGGGTATATAATAAGAATTTTGAGAAAGGGCAAGCTTTTTTTGTCAGATCCACCGTTTTTATCAATATACACGTTTAAGGTTTTGGTTCACGAAGTAGTATCTATTATGAGTGCCTCCATCCTATAACCATTAAAACATTAATCAGCAACCGCAGGACGTTTTATAATAAAACAGGAAAGTTAAAGAATCAGACCCAAGACGGTACAATGTGGAACACCGCGCTCTTTAAGACACGTAGCCATGTTAACGAATCGCCTTCTCTAAATCACAGTCGGAAGGTCGAGAATGTGTTGAATCTTTAACATTTTATTATCTTAGAATTTAAACAAGACAAGGAAGCTCATGATGTGATGAAAACAAAACCGACATTGTAAGTATTTAAGGAATTATGCGCAGCTTGATTAATTATATTAGAGCAGAGGACGAAGGACAGGGAAATGCTAATTAGACACTTTTAATTTATGCAATACGACGACTGTTTGCATTCTTTTCGAAGTTTTGGAAAGAATTTCCCAAGACGCCTTGTCCGCAGTACGCTTGGAAATAGTCGGTTTAATGTTACGTTGGTAACGTTGGAAAACATCCTCGGAGATTCAATGGCATGAGACAAGATTAGTGAAATTTGAACTTACATGGTATATTTTTGCAATTTAATTGTAATTAGTGAATTTTTATTTGTTTATTGAAACCGGTTATCAATCCTACCCCAATCCATCCTAACCGTAACGTAATAATAATATATTATTTTTTATTTCAATTGAAAGTTTACAGAAAAAATAACACAAAACTACACCTCATATTAAATGTCTATTAAAAAAAGGAAATAAAAATCACAAGAAAAAAAAGTAATTACAAGCACTAGTAAATTACATTAAAAAATAATATAATAATAAAAATAAAAATAAATTGTCCTTCATAAACACCATACAAATGAAATGTATAAAAACACCTCCATTCCTTCTTACAACCATCATCGAAACCCTCAAAGGCTATGCCTGTGATGAGGTTACAAATCCTAAAAAAAAAATCGTGGAAAGTTTGGTTGGAACCTATTTTTTTGTACTTAAAGAATATAAATAGTATAAAGAAAGTAGCTGTCCTTTGCATTTGTATTTCTAGACTCTTAAACAGCATGTAGATTTTCACACTCCCTCACCCACAAGAAATAGTTATGCCTCACAATCAAAATCATTAAAATCATTCATAACTCATTCTCTTCATTTAACACAAATTCATACATGAAAAAAACATTACAAAATTTCACTTATAAAAAATATACAAATAATACTTTAAAATACTTAGTAAATGCTCAACATCATTCAAGCTAAACACCACATCTTCAGCATAATCAAAAATGTATTAAGTGTTGCACTTTGCTTAATGTTACCAGGAATTAAGTTAATTATTCTAGGCTCAACAAATGTATAAAATTTAATATATGCAATCAAACTAGGTTTTGGAACTGAACAAAATTACGGTCTCTGAGGCATTCTCTATTTTGATGTCTTAAAACAGGTCTACCTCCACTACGTATATAAAAAATCTTTAAAACCTTGCACACAAACAAAAACTGTAAGGGAAATATTTTCATAGTTTTATACAACGGCAAAGAGTGATGATATCTAGTGTGATTAGTGATAATACGAATATACTTTTTTTGAAAAGATATAACTGGTTTCAAAATAGCTGAATACTTTCCACCACAACACACCAACCCATACTCCAATCTACTATGAACCAATGAATAGTAAACTGATTTTAAAACTTCAAGCGTACACTATTTTTTAAGAAGGTAGAAATTTATTAAGGTTTTATGTCATTTATTTTTAAGGTTCGTAATGTGTGATTACCAAGTACGTCCTAAGCACATTTTTATACTTAAGTATTTTCAACATACCTTAATTTTCAGTCAATAGTAGTACTTGTTTTTCAAAGTATGGCTACATGTTTCGCTGCCACAGGCAGCATCATCAGGCCAGCCAACAACACTAATACTAGTCCATTGTTTACATAAACATCACATACATAACAACACAATAAACATAAATAATTGTGCAAATATGGCACTTGTCAAAAATAAAAAATAAAAATTGTTTCTGTTCACAATACTTAATCCACATGTTTCTTCACTGAGTTGTACTGGGAGACTGCTACCTCAGTTATTCCTTATCAGATTTGTACCTTTGGCCTTATTCTGAAGTTCAAAAATTAAGTCATATAATATACAATTGCAAGTGAAATTTAATTTATCATTTAAAATGTTTGAAGGATTAAACTTTTGGTGCTTATAAATTTCCAATTCTTCCAGCATGTTCAATTTGTGTCCTTATCTCATTTTGTGCAATATGGTCAAGTTATTCTGTATATTGGTGTAATTGTGGCGGCTATCTGTTAGATGTTCTGCATATGACGAATGGATTGAATCTATATTTCTGCGATTGGGTAAATGTTCCTTAAAGCGAGTTTTAAAAGATCTACCTGTCTGAACGATATATTGTTTCTCACAATCATCACAGTAGAGTTTGTATGCGCCTCCATCTAAGTACTTATCTTGGGTAGGTTTAGGGTGTTTTAAAAAACGCTGTAGACTGTTATTGGTTCTGTGTGAGATACAGTATCCGAGTTTTTAAATATGTTGCGGGTTTGTTTTTTGAATTGTGGTGTATAATCCATTTTAATGTATTTCATTTTACCCTTGTGACTACCATTCACTTCTTTGTTGATCGGAGAAGCCCTAAGTTGTTTCCGTTTCTTCTTTATTTTATGGATGCATTTGTCAACTATGGAAGAGTTATAGCCGTTCCATTGTGCTATGTATTTTATTACTTTGATTTCAGCAGTAAAATCATTATGTTCCATTGGGACGTTCAGCGCTCTATATACCATGCTGTTATATGCCGCCATTTTGTGTGACTCTGGATGTCTGGATGAAGCGTGTATGGTGTGATTAGTCTGGGTAGGCTTCCTGTAGATCTTGAAACGGTGTTTGTTATCTATTTTACTAATGTTTAGGTCTAGGTAATTTATATTGCCGTCAATTCCTATTTTACTTGTGAACTTGAGAGAAGGGTGTAGATTATTGAAGTATTTGTTAAAGTTTGTTAACTGTCTTGACGAGTCATTAAAAAGACATAGTATGTCATCTACATACCTGTGGTAGTAGATAATATTTTTCTTGAATTTGTTTTTTGCATTCATTATGTTTTCATTTTCTATGTGGTTGAGGAAGATTTCAGTCCTGATCCCTGATAAAGGCGAACCCATGTCCGTTATTCTGCATATAAATATTATTATTAAATGAAAAATAATTTTGTTCTAGGCATATTCTTAACATTTCAATTAATTTGATAATTGCCTCTTTGCTGAGTTTGCTATTAGCGTTTAGGTTGTTTTCTAGATATTTCATGGTTTCGTTAACCGGTATGTTGGTATATAAGTTAACGATGTCAAACGAAACTAACATGTGGCTATGTTTTACCTCAATATCTTTTATTTTGTCTATTAATTCAAAATTATTGGAGAGGCTGTGGCTAGGTTGCAGCTTGGTTTCTGTTTTAATTATTTTTGGTAGGAACTTGGCTGTTTTGTACGTTGGGGCATTCATGAAATTTACTATTGGTCGTATTGGTATGCTGGGCTTATGGATTTTAAGTAATGCCTTTAGAATGGGTGCAATGGGTTTAATAATTTTAAGAAATTTTATCTCTTCTTTGTCAATGAGGTGTCATCATCGGTTTAGATTATCGTTTATAGTTTTCCGAAATTTTAATGTAGGGTCCGTTTTTAATTGAGTTATGTTGTTTAATGTAAACAATTCGTGTACTTTTTCAATGTATTCCTGATTCTTCATCACAACTAGGCAATCCCCTTTATCGGCCTTTGTAATTATGGTGTTGTTATTCTCTAGTTTTTGTTTTAAATCAATGGAAGTTTTTTTTTTTTATTTCAGATTGGAGGTTTGGTGCATATGTGGAATTTTTCATCCGTTTGATAAAACTAGTGGCTTTGTCTGCAAGAATATGTTTTGTACTACTCTGAAGTTCTTTTGGCAAATACTGGATAGTTGTTTCCACATTAATTAAGGCAGAACATATGGCAGTGGTTTTATTTTTGGGTTCTAAGTTATATTTCAAACCTTTACCAAAAATGAAACTCGCTTTAAGGAACATTTACCCAATCGCAGAAATATAGATTCAATCCATTCGTCATATGCAGAACATCTAACAGATAGCCGCCAAAATTACACCAATATACAGAATAACTTGACCATATTGCACAAAATGAGAAAAGGACACAAATTGAACATAATGGAAGAATTGGAAATTTATAAGCACCAAAAGTTTAATCCTTCAAACATTTTAATTGATAAATTAAATTTCACTTCCAATTGTATATATGACTTAATTTTTGAACTTCAGAATAAGGCCAATGGTACAAATGTGATAAGGAATACCTGAGGTAGCAGTCTCCCAGTACAACTCAGTGAAGAAACATGTGGCCTAAGTATTTTGAACAGAAACAATTTTTATTTTTGACAAGTGCCATACCTGCACAATTATTTATGTTTATTGTGTTGTTATGTATGTGATGTTTATGTAAACAATGGACTAGTATTAGTGTTGTTGGCTGGCCTGATGATGATGATACATGTTGTGGCAGCGAAACATGTAGCCATACTTTGAAAAACAAGTACTACTATTGACTGAAAATTAAGGTATGTTGATTGATTAAAGTAGGTCTAAAGCTAAACAATGTATATTAAGTATTTTATCGACTCAACCTGCTCAATATCAGCACATGTTCTGTCACATGTCTTGTTACTACACACACAGTTTGCTAATTTATACATAACACAAAAATTGCTTTCATCCTTTATTGGGAGAAAAATTTAAAAATTTTGTCTTTTCTATACTCAAAACCATAAAATGCTGTGAAAAACACCATCTTATTGCACACAAATCCCATTCTATAGCCAGGAGAACTTAATTCCATGAATCATGCATATAACAAAGAGCTGTATCATCTGCAAATGAATTAAATTTTCCTTTAAAATTTCCTCTGCAAATACTATTAATAATATCATATCGTCTTGTTATATAAAGATCTGCATACAATCTCTTTACATGTTTAAGTTTTCAAATTTGTTTACTATTATTTCAAACATAGTTGGACGAGACAAAGTTTTTAGCGAATTTCCATAGAAAAGATTAGCTATTGCAGTGACTCTTATGGTGAGACCTAAGATCGGGAGTGGTCAATGAGAGCCGATCATGGTCCCCAGAACACGTTTTAGGGTGTCAATAAAAATTGTATATGCATATATAATATGCATGTGTTTGCAAACTAACGGCCGCATTTTACTTCCAATTTGCTCCAAATTTGGTACACACGTTGATCTTCAACTAGACGCTCGGACTAGTTGGTTAGCCAAAAACAGAAAGCACGTTTATTGACTGGAAGTTATGTTTTGAGATTTTTCTTACTGGAAGGAGTTTTTTGGTGGGTTTTATCTAAAATAAATATAGGAGATTATTCTGCACATGCTATATTTTACACGACTTTATAGCCCATCTTGTTCCCTCAAAATCATCCAAAACGTAAAATACCATAAAAGTACGCGGTTCAAATGAGGGTGAATACTGTCTGTTGTGCAAGCTCATTTACTTCTAATTTGGTACGTCTTTTGCAGCCGTTTCTAAAAATCCAGTTTTCGCCAGCTTGTTACTCATAACTCCCGAACGAACATAAAACACAAATGAGGTTTTAAGGTGTATTTAAAATCTATGAGTAATTACATTTTACATTATTGTAAACTGGTTTGGTATATATTTAACGGTTAAGCCAGCGTAAACAGTGAATTAAAACGCAGAACATTTTGTCAAAGTGTTAAGCCTTTGATTAAAATTAGTTGTTTTGTTTACAGTGGTACCGTGTCACTCCCGTCCGAAAAACACCAAATTTTGTCCATACAAAATATTCATTAAAAATTTCCGCTCTCTACGTTTTGAGACGTTTTTTTTCACCCACCATGTTCATTCATCAAAATTTGTAATCTAACTCAAAAAAACTACGGAACTGTTTCCGGTTGCTGTACAATGCTGTCAAGTAAAACTGCAGTTACTACGGGTTTGGGAGCACTTTTACTTCTTAAAGAGTATCCATTTCCAAAATGCTGACTTGTTCAAATTGGAAATGCTGTACACTGGTTATCAACTCAAACCGACGAACGGGCCAATGCATAACCAGTAATCAAAGTTCATCAAAATCGTTACGAAGTTTTTGAGGTTACAGATTCACATACGTCCTATATTTTTAATCGGTTGAGTAAGTGGATTAGTAGTGCTAAAACACTGCCAACACGAACCTCCTACCGCCAACTTAACTGTGAACTGACTTTAGAGGGGAAGAGAATGAGGCAGAAAGAGAGAGAGAGAGAGAGAGAGAGAGAGAGGTAAAAATCTCAGCAACCTATAATTATTGCAGTTAAATGGTCAGTTTTGGTCCAAGACCACGATTCTCTGTGTATTATAAAAGACGGTGTAATTTTTTTTCGGCCTCGGGTCAGTCAATGCAGCTTGTTTGTTCAGCGCCCAACAATGCAATTATTCCATCTTCCCCTCTTTCTTTCTCTTATTATCTCTTAGTCTCTCTTTTTCTCTCTCGGCATGACCACACGCATTCTGGCTTAGCACCGGTTCACAATGAAACTGCTTGAAATATTCATATGTAAATATTATTAGTAGTTTGTGAAACGAATGTGACGAATATACTGTAAATGTGTAAATTAATTTAATGATTATGTGTATCTTAAACTGCATACGCGAATAAATATCTTTTGAAATTATTTATTTTATTCTAATCAACAAAGTCGTTGAAGTTGATAACCATTTAATACCCATAAGGATGTTTTAAAATTTCAAACTGTCATTTAGAAATTTGAAAATTATTATAATATTTGAAAATATTATAAAAAGAAGAAGTAGTTCCACTCATTCTAACATTCTTGTATAATTTACTTAGAAGAGGGTCGGTAACAATTTAAAAATTCGAAACGAATGCTATATACCACAATAAGTCTTACGAATCAATCATTTTGTAAGTACAAATATTTTAATAACTGGTGTTTAATTGAATGTACACCACATTTTCGTACTAAAAGACGGCTTCGAACACTGGGCTGAGAAAACACAACACGGATATCCTTATCAGAAATGAAGAAACAATAAAAAGTGAATGGAAAACAGAATGTGGCACGTGAATTATACAAACTGAAAATAGGGAACGTAGAATTAAGAATAGGAAAGAATGTATGTGGGAGAGAAATATAAAATGGAGATTGGAGAACATGAATCAAGGAACAACAAAGAATGAGAAACTAGGATTATTAAAAATTGGGTGCAAAGAATAGAAATTTTAAAACAAAGATTAATAAATTAGTAACAGATTATTAGTCACTAATTATATTGAACAAAAAACTAAAAACAGGGAATTAAGAATAGGAAACCTGGATTGGAAATTTGCGAACCAAGAACGTTAAACTAAGGATATTGGACAAAAACAAAACAAGGAACAAAGGTTGATAAACTGAGAATGAGGAACAGAAAATAGGGAAATAAGACAAGGAATGGGGAACAGAGATCATTGAACAACAAATCAGGAACAGAGAACATTCAACAACAATAATTAGAGAATAGGAAATCGGAACAAGGAAATATTAACAGAAATTATTGAATTTAAAAAAATAAACACAGCTTTTGAAACAGAAAAGCACACACAGAGAACTGAGAATAAAACAATTCGATCACGCAGCTAAACTGCAAAATTTAGTTTATAATGTTTAGTGTTAACAAAGATGGTGAATAGCTGTCTCCGTGTATGAATGTATTAAAACAATTTGTTTTACTTCAGCCTCCAGGTCCGGCTCACGGGCTGCTTCGTTCTGCTCG
>JAGFPH010000008.1:593930-620710 GCA_018207615.1 Philaenus spumarius
ATTAAAAAACGATTTCTTTAAAACTACCGAACGGATTGGAATGAAATTTGGTATGTAGTTTCCTCTAGGGAAATGGTGCTCAATAAGAAAGGGTTTGAAACAATTCGAAATTTTAGGAGGAGTTTGGGTTGATCAAAGTTACTAAAATCATAATTTCAGATATTTTATTATTATGAAAATAGTGCTTTTATTATTTAAGATCTATATATATAAACGCCCAATACCACTCATCCAGGGTTTAGATTTAAAGTCCCTGAAATTTTTTTTTATCTGTCGATTTTCTCCGAAACAGATGAAGGCATCACAATGAAATTTTACATAGTTGTAAAGTTGCCTAACTTTCATGGTGTCTTCCTATTTGCAGTCAATCCTATTTGCTGGCAGTCCTTTGCGGTCAACTGTAGTTTTATGAGGGGATGATAGAGATCCTGGTGGTGGAAGTGTTTCCAGTTTGGGTCAGGTCTTGCAAATAGGACACAACCAAATTAAAACATCCTTTCTTACAGTAAACAGCTTTCTTTTGCCGACATATTTTTGAATATAACTTCAAATGTATTGTTCTGTTGTGTGTACCGGTATTGTGCCGAAGGGTGTATGTAGCCTACCGGGATTTCACTGCCACCGAAATCTACCCCCCCCCCCCCAAAACGCACCGGGATTGCTCCGCTGCATAGACTAGAGAGTGTAAGTTAGAACCCTTATGTTTAGAAATTAAAACCTTTTTTAGTAAACTAAGAAATGTTTCAAACTTATATATGTTAACATACTAAGACTAGAGAGTGTAAGTTAGAACCCTTCAGGCTATTTTTTTTTATATATAGATTATATAAGTTACGTTTAGAAATTAAAAATAATTTATTTCCGCTATACCCTTCATCCTTTTAAACCTTTCCTTTATTTTTGGGTCATTGGGATATTTTTTAATCGTCTATGTAGCTGGTTTCTTTTATTAATTTAAAAACATAAGTAGTTCGTAAGCCAGGGTTTTATTATTTTTTTATAGACTGTCGGGAAGTTATTACAGGTTTGAAATATGTGACCGCAAATTGGAAAAATATCATTCGGGTAGCCTACGGCATTTTTGGGGTGACCGCAAACTGGACGATTTTACCCTTGACCGCTAATAGGACTGATCGCAAATTGGAAAATCAGAAATGTTTTAAAATATCTCTGGTATTATATTCTATCTCTGTTGCCTTTTTTTAAAAAAAAGATCCTAGACATTATCAAACTCAAAATGCTCAAAACTATAGTTATA
Source organism: Philaenus spumarius (assembly GCA_018207615.1). Classification (NCBI taxonomy): domain Eukaryota; kingdom Metazoa; phylum Arthropoda; class Insecta; order Hemiptera; family Aphrophoridae; genus Philaenus; species Philaenus spumarius. The sequence goes on from JAGFPH010000008.1 coordinate 595,189, forward strand.
AAATAAAATTCAGAATTTCGTTTTATTTATAGTAATAAATTAGCAAACAATTAACATTAGAATAAATTTGACGACCGAAAACTCTTGTGTTACTTCCCATATAATAAGTATGAGCTGTTTGAAACAAGAAAGTAAATGTGAGAGCGTCGTGGGACCCCCGTCAGGAACGAAGTTCATCACGCCTTTTCTTCAATTCTTTTACCAGCCTTAACGGCAAAATACACACACAGTTCAAAAGTTACACATTTTTGTACGGCTAAAGTTTCGAACGATTCGGGGCTAGAATAAGCTATTATCAAAATTGGTTTTGCACAGTAAATACTTTTATACATTATCTGCAAGTTATCAGATTTCTGTTTGGGACGACAAACGACTCTGTTTTCTAATACTTCAGTAAAGCACGTGCGTGGCGGCCCGTTTCTCTCCGAACTAATTCCTGGCGCCGCATTTAGCAACCTTTCCGCTTGGTTTTAAATCTTAACTGCAGTAGGCCAATTTATCCCCAACATAATTCTTTATTGCATTTCGTTTGCTTTTACCTGCATAGAGTTGCATTCCGCATACTATTCTACCCGACCATTAAAATTCCCACAACAAATAAAGTATTCCGAGAATTTTTCAACTCATTAAGAGTTAATTATTTCCTTTTATGTATCCGTGAAATGTATTATCTACTGGTTTTTTTACCTACAGTAATGCGATATGTATGTATTTAAATGGCATTAAGTAAATGGACTTTAGTATAGTAGTGTGTGTATTCTATATTTTGTTTTAATGTTTATATTTATTTATTTATGTTTTAGAATAGTGTTGGCAGATATCTATCGATTAAGGTTCCGTTTACTTTTCATTATGTTTCCATATTCAGTATTCCATATTCTCTAATTTGTGTGTGGGGATGTGTATGTGGGTATATGCGTGTTGGCGTATGTATTGTTTGTAAAATTAATTATGGCAATCAATATATTTAATTTTTGTTATAAATAAGAATATTATGCAATTTAAAATAATAGATGTTACCAACCTGGCTGTCGGAAAAACGACCAGTGTCATTCAGTGCTTGCATGTACAAGTGTTTCTATCTTTTTATTTTTAATAAAGTATTGTTATTATTACTATTCTATATTTTGTAATAGCTAAAAATGTATGTTGAGCTAATTATAATAGATACCTTTCATTTTATATTTTTCAATATTTTTGTAGCAAGGTTATTAACTCAAGATTGACTACTACTAGGGAATCCAAAACTGCGAATATTGATCAGAAAATTCTAGAACGATGTCAGCAAAATACTATTATCTATTTATAAAAGTGACTTTGTCCTGACTGAATGACTGAATGATATAGAATCAACGTGGAGCAGAAACTACTTAAGATACAAATACAAAAATTTAAAGGTATATTCTTACGGGGCCATAGACGCACAAAAAGAAAAGATTTTGCAAAATGTTTTTATGTTTAAGAGTGAAAATACGGATAAAACAGCTGTTCGGATCAAACGTTTAGCAACAAATGTTTGTTTACATTCAGTTCCATGGCAACCAACTTAACAAATTTACAATATATATTTTATTCTTCTCATTCAACAACTTTTTTAGGTTAGATTACAAAAGTAAATGAACTTACTGTATTATAATTCAATTCAAACATCTGTAGTTACATATTATAAGTAAAACAGCTGATTTGTATCAAAAAGTTAATATCAGTTTATGTTAGGCCTACAATGAACCAAAACACGTTTATTTGCAACCGATTGGGCTAATTTATAAAAAAAAAGCATCCGGTAACTATTCCACAACTAACAGTTTTTTTTTTTTAAATATGTAAAAGCAAACAAAAGGCTTACTGTATTTATAAATCAAATATCTGGAGTTACATATTAGCTTATATTGTTTCCTTTAGTTGGTAATATCAAAATTTGTTTGAAATATTAAGTATTTAAATATTAATGGTGAAATTACTAAGCATGCCAAAATTCGAATTATTGGAGATTGCCGTGTCTACTTCGGTCTCTGTCTTACATTAGCTAAGTATAGATCGCGGTTTAATCAACATTTCCGTAAAAATACCAGAGTATACAATACGAAGTTTGCATCTTCTTCGTCATGGGGTTCGTGAGCGAAGCGAGTAGGGACGGACCCCTAGTAGGCGTATAATCTAACATACAGTTGGGTGTATAGGCGTGGGTAAAATGGATATGGGCATAATCAGGACAAAATACGTTATTTATTTTTTAAATTATTCGAATTGCGTTACAAATAGTTGTCTTGTACTTTTCATGAATTTTTTAATTTAACTTTACTAATTTAATTTATCATTTTAATTTAAACCACTATTGTTAGATTTGTTTATGGATTTTATATACATTAGTTGGAAGGTTACAAAGGTTATATTCTTAACAAATTTAAATTCATACCAGAAACATCAAAATAAAAATTATAAAATCACGCGTTTAATTGAATTTTAAATGCCTAACCAATCTCAATTAGGTAGGAGGGCAACAAATCTTAAATGGGATTGCTGTCCTTATAAACTTACCTATTGAAATTAGGTGATTTAATTTACAGTTTGGATTATAAATTACATATACCTACATTACAAACAGGTTACTGCAGCTAATTTAAAAAAATCTGTGTTTATGATATAAAATAATAACTTTTATAATTTTATTTGTAACGGCAGTCGCATATAAGTTAAATTTAAAAATAATATTACTTAAACCAACAACTAAAAAACTAAATAAGAATTTTTATTCATACTAATAATAGTTTTCAACAAAAATAATTACGATGGTAAACAAATTATTTTTTTAAACTTTCCTTCCAAGTTTTGCGTAGCGCCGTGGTCGCCACCCACCGCTACATTTACCAAAATGTTTATTTTATAGCGTAAAAATAGTGAAAATAGTATTGGTTTTGTATGTCGCTCGAAATACTTCATTAGCAAAAAAAAAAAAAAAAAAAAAATCCAACAACCGGAAGCATTTTTTTGACGAAGAAAAATTTGCGTGTGATTTTTCATGCTAGAACGAAACTTGTTTTGTGTTTTACCTTACAAAACAAACAAAGGAGGTAATTCTGCACATTCAGTTTTTTACGCGACCCTATAGCCCGACCGGTTCCCCCAAAATCGACCAAAACGTAAAATACCATAACGCTAGGAGCGAAGTGAAGCCGTCCATAACTCGATGGCGCAAGGTTGAGGTGTAAACTCGCAAAGCGAGTGTTTCCGCTGCGAGCGGAACGAAGCAGCTCGTGAGCCGGACGGAAGCAGCTATTCAGCGCCTTCGTGAGTAGACCAATTTTCCAAACTGTTAGTTGAAACCCTAAAACATATATGAACTTAATTTTGTAAATTCGCTCAACTCACGTCAGCGGTTCAGCTGCGTATTCGAATTATTGGCGTTAGATTTACTTGTGCTGTACACAGTTCCCTCGTCTTCATTAGTCTTACTGGCATTACACATTTCTTTCAATTACTTAACATAACAAAGCTAACTTAAAGAAATATTTACCTACTCCTGTATTTGTGTTTACCTTTATATATCAACATACAATAATAATGATAAAAATATATTTACAAACAAGTTGATAGTATACGATGAAAACCAAAACACAAACTGAAATAAATATAATGCATTCACCTAAGGTTAAATTTGCACAGCCATACTGACAATAAAGACTCAAACAATTTTGTTCATTTTAAACGGTGATTTCATCCACGTTTACTTCGAACAAGTTTCAACGTTTGCATTCGCTCCGCTCGCACAAATGGTATAAGACATCGGACAACATCTCCGCTTAAGATAACCATTTATTTGAACCACTGGAACAAAATGTAACGCCCTCAGACGTTAAATTGTTGCGTAGGAAGTTTCTGCAGGAAACAGTTTTATGACATTTCCTTTCGAGGCAAAATGTGTTATAACATCAATACCCATCATTGTTGCGCTGTCTGAGAACACTTTCAATTCTTTTACGATCCTAACCTATAAAAGAAATTACAATATTTAAATGAAGACATATATTATCTCACTTTAAATGTATTAATGGTGGATTACCATGCTAGTTAAACCAACGGTTCTCAGCGGTTGCGTAGCCCTTGCCAACTTATTTTCATGAATTGTAGCCCCGGACTATAACTCGTAGTAATAAGGAATCAGTACAGTAATATGGTTAGCAATAAATACAGTTTAAAACTATGTGAATACTATATTTTGAGGTTACATTTTAACACTTCAATAGTAAATATAAAATGTAACAAAAGTACTTTATTTATTTAAAAAAATTAAAAATGAGTTCTGTCATTAGTTTTTTTATATTTAAAAAGAAAATTCAAATTTAAACTGTTAAACACTCTTGTTCTTTTACTTTACTGCAATTTATATTATTGAGCCTTGCCCTTGCTTTGTTGCACACAATTTGTTGAAAATTGGTTCAAAAGAAGCCAAGTATAGTCTTATGTCTGTGGAAACATCCAACTTGTTCCTGTATTTATTTTTATAAATGTGTAAGACGAAAAAGCACTTTCTACCAGTTCTGTGGACGGGAAATGCAATAAAACCCTTATTGACAGGTCAGAAGACGTTCATATTGGCTACTGAGGTCCAACCAAAAGTTAATGAGAGGGGTTTTTTGAATACTGATTTTAAAGTGTTGTAGAAATGTCAATCAGATTATCTTATTCTGCAACGTCCAACTGTGCTGGTTAAATTTCTCTTAGGAAAAAGGATTTTTAATCCAGTTAATACTTTCTTAAAGTTTTGTAAACATCCTTCATGTGATGATTTAAACCCTTCAACTGATCACATATTTCCAACCTAACACCATTAGAGAGTTGCAACTCATTCTCTTTCCAAAAGTTATTCAAAATATCGATACTTTCGAATTATGCCTGGCCCTGTAGAATACAAGGCTCCAAAACTCAGTTCTTTTTATCATAGATTCTATCTTCTCTGATACTTTGAAGATTGTGATTGAACTTATCTGAAGGCTAAGATTTAGCTTTTTGAGTTGTTGGAAACCGTCAGAGCAATAAGACACACATTTTAACCAATCGCAGTCATGGAACTTTGATTACAAGCTAAATAGTTATCTTGAAAAATCAACGGCATTGCATACCTAAGCTATTTATTTACATAAACATACCTAAGGATACATGTTTAACTGTTTAATTTTGTAAGTCTATACAATGCACATTTTATTCCCTGGAACCCCCAGCGACCCATGTCTAATCCTAGGTTGAGAACCGCTGAGTTAGACAAATAAGAGGGTGAGTGGGTTATAGCTTGGTTTGAACGTAGGCAACCTGTAGTGGAGGTTCCGAACGTAACAGACTGAACTAGCGCCTTTAGCTTCTCGGCCACTCTGATTTCCCTATGCATTCAATTCAAGATTGAACTACTAACATATATTTTTACCTTCTGTAATTCGTGGCACTTAACTTTCAGCTTTCATACACAATTTGAATACACCTTTCGTTTGCTAGTTGTATCGACAGTTTGATCTTTTACAATCAATCACTTAACACTATTCAATTTAAAAATAATACACTAATTTTCAAACATATACGTTTAATAATCAAACGCGTTTCATCTACAAAGTAACCATCCTCAGTGATACATGAGCTAAAAGTAACACTTTATAACTGAAATAACCATGTTGAGTTTTAAAAAAAATGATTGAGTAGTTTCTGAGATAGAACGAATAAAGTTCAGTTCTTTATTATCTCTCTATTATATGAAAACTAATGTAATTCACGCAAAAACTCTAGCTCTTTTACGCATGAGCCAGGAACCAGGCAATGTTACCTACCTCACCCTATCAAAATCAAAGAGCCTCTGTCCTAATCAATCGAAGTTTCCTTTAAAATATCAGAGTACCAATAATATGTTTGCATTTGTTTCTCTGCGGGAGTTGGTGAGCTAAGCGAGCAGGCGTGGATCTCTTAAGTTGCAGTAATAATGAATGAAAGTGAAATGAAGAAGTCGAACGTTTCGGAAAAGCTGGCAAACGGCTGTTGATTTGGCTGATTTGAAAATTAATAAGGAATAGGAATGGAGCGAGTAACGAAACCACTATTCGGCTCGGGAGCTGGCGAGCGAAGCCAGAATTATTACTACAAAATTATAAACGTGTACAGGGCGTAGTAAAAACTATAGTTTTCCTTGTTTGTCACTTTTTAATTTGAAGAATAATGTATTTGACTGACATATTGTAAACAATATTTGTTTTTACATACAGAAATAAACGAATTGCTCAGGTACGTAAAACATATCGAAATAGCGACTAATTAACATGTACAAAGGTAAATTAATACTTAAAAATGCATAATTATTACTAGAGACAAAAATGTTTCTTTTGTGTCTACAGATATGTTTTCTCTACGTCAATGTCAATCGAAAATTTAAAAATCTAATTTCTTGAAAATTGTTTACTACACCAAAAAATAGCCTAAACCAATTCAATTAAAATTGTTTTAAATAAAAATTCCAATCTAAATAATTTGATCACGCAGTTGAACCGCTGACGTGAGTTGAACGAATTTCCCAAATTAAGTTTATATATCTATGAGTTTTAACTATTTGGGAAGGCGCTGAATAGCTGTCTGCATGTACAAAATATATTAGGAAATTTTTGTACTTTAGCCCCGGATCACGCGGTTCTTCGTTCTGTTCGCAGTAGAAAAACTTGCTTTGCAACTCGTCGTTATATTATAGATTGCGCTTTGCGAGTTTGCCCCTCGATCTTGCACCCTCGGACTGCTATGAAACATCTAAAAAAACATTACTTGCCGTCAAACAATGTGCTTCCTGGATTTGTTGGTTAACGAACGGGTCCGATCGACTTCGAAAACCAACGTGTGTTACAATTTGGACCAAATCAGACGTAAAATGCGGTCGTTAGATGTTTACATTTATGCACACACACACACACACACACACATATATATATAATTATATTTTATATATACATAAATATATACGAGTAAATACAATTTTTAATGACACCCCAAAACGTGTTCTAGGGACAATGATCGGTGCTCATTGACTACTCCCAACCTTAGGTCCCAACATAAGAGTGACTGCAATATTTCATCCTTCCTATGGAAGTTCGCTAAAGTACAATTTTGTAGGCGATGGTAAATTTTAATATGAACAAATCCATGTTTCGGTAAAAAATCAATCAAATAGGTTGTGTTCGTGATTATTTTATGTTTAGAAGAGGTACTGTATTTATAATGTTAGAGTAGAAGGTATGATAGAAAGGATCCCAAATGCACAGTGTTTGCTCAAAACAACCAAATATGGATTAACTCTTTGCCAAACGTCGAATAAAAATATTTCTCAAGGAATACAAAATTTCAATTACAGTCTACAAAGAGAGTTGAATCGGTAGCGGAGGCATTAAATTCTTTCTCGATTTCAACAATTGATTATACAATGGAGACGAAACTAATTGTGCCCAGCGTGAGGTCATTGATAGAGGTTAGAGATTAATTGGCCACCGCCTTTGGGCCGAACTATTCAATAGTGTTGGTATTAGAGAAAGAGAGGAGAGTAGAAAGCGACAAGAGAAGGAGAGATCGAGAGCTTAGCGGAACCCCCGTCGAGAAGTACAAATTAATTGCAAACAAGGATCTATCACTCGGCAATGTATATTCCTTAACAAGGTGCTCGTTCGTATTATGGAAACTCTGAGGATTATTGCTTTATTGCTTTTCTCATTTGCACACTTCCAATCACGCCTTCAATAACAGCTGTAAAGCGTTTAACGTGATGGAAGGCGGTCGAACAGTACGATGTAATGGTAAGTGGTCTTATTGTAAAGAAATATTCCCATCGATGATATAGTAAAGCTACAAAAACCTGGAAACAGGAAATTAGAAACACCCGATTAACAACAGGACAAAATTAACTGGAACAAACCTTTAAAACGGGAAAAACGTGCATGGTAACTAAACTGGAAATAAAGGGGCAAGTATGAAACATAAGGAACAATGTGAAGAAATTCAGCCACAAGACTCGTGAGATAAGATACTAGGGTAAGATACTAAGCACACGCAATAAGGAACAAAAAAAGGGATCAAAGAAAATGCACGAAATAAAGAACTTCAGAACGAAATGAAACACAGGGAAAGCCTGTTAAGAAAAATGTACAAGGCAGAGAAAATGTGATAGGTTAAATGCAAGTTTAGGAATTATAATATGGAATTCAGAGATAAAATTAAACTAAGCTGAATAAGAAAACAAACTGGAAACAAGGATACGTGAATTAAGGAACAAGGAACACGTCAATTTAAAAAAGACACAACTATCTTAATATAAGAAACTAGGTACAATAAACTGAAAACTAGGTACAAGTGTAAAGAATAAGGAACAAGACTACGAAGTAAGACACAATGTACGCGAGATATGAAACTAAAAAAAAATAATCACATCATCCGGAATATTGAACGAAGAACTACAAACAAATAGAAGAAACAACCAAGAAGAAAAAGGAACGAAAAAAAAAAATAAGTCTCAAAGAACATGAGATAAGATCTGAGAACAAAATACAAAGAACATGCAATAAGGAAGATCAAACTGAAAACTAGGGGAACAAGAATGAAAATAGGGAATATGATGAAGAAATTACATATAAATAATTCTTGATACGAAATTAGTGAAGTTACAATATGGAACGAATTACGGAGAATAAGGGCAGACTTTGGGAATAAAAAAAAAAAAAAAATGAGACATAGTACTCAAGGATACAAGAATAATTAATTAAACAATCAAGCAGAATAAGGGACAAACTGGAAATAAGGAGTGTATCCGCGTTTTTAGATATAAGTTTACATTGTGCAGCACATACTACTTGGATATCGACTTGACTGTGCGAGAAAATTAAAATACTTTTTAGCTTATAAGGTTTTATCAATATTAGTTAAATAAATAATAGCATGTAGTGTACAGTATACCAACATGTTATAAATAATGTCTCGAGTTTAATATATTACCCACATAAATCACAAGCCAGTTATCCGGGCTCCATGACGGGGGTAACTGAGCTGTTGTCGGAATGCGGACCGTCCCCCGAGGCTAGCCACGAAGTCCTAATACCATCGTAAGCAATTTCCTTCATTAATTATGACAACAGAAATCAAATTTTAGGCAGTGAAATCGAAGCAAAAGTTTTCGTAAAAAAGAAAATAATGCAGGCACGATCACGATGCGCCTCGTATCTAATTTGGCAGGGACTGTTATTCACTAAATCACGACGGATAATGATTCACGAAACCAATCTGTGGCCGGAATCTGTAATCATTTCAATCTATGCTAATTATTAAACAAACAAAACTCAAGTTCAACTCGTGTACTGGGCTTATTGCTGTGTAACAGTCTCGTTTGAGTCAAAGTTAGATTTATTATATTGGTTGCACATTGGCGGAATGTTTTGTTAAGTAGTATTCTGGGCGATCGACCTAAGATGGCTATAAATTGACAAATTACGTTTAAATTCACTAATGTTTAATACTTAATATCTTGACAAGGAATAAGATTTTTTAATTCTCCTCCCCACCTCCACAAATGTGAGTTTTTTTTAAAGAAAAATCTATATAAATAAAAATATAAATGTGCGTTTGTTCAAAATCGATAATCTCTGAAAGTTCTTCACTTATTGCTTTGTAATTGTGACACAAACTTTCATTTGAATACAAGCGTGTTTTTATATGCTTTTTTAAAAACTGTAGCTGTCTATTGAAAACTATCAGCTGTTTCTTACTGTATATTTCCATTAACAACTGATTTCAAATTTAAAACAATTATTTGAATTTCTATCTTTTAAGATAGGTTCTTTTGTGAAAAAAGCCATCTGTTGAAGTAAAAACAACACACACTATCTAGACTAATATGATAAAGAGGTAAAATTTATTTGTTTTGTAGGGGGTAATCTCTGGAACTACTAAACCAATTGAATTTTTTTTTAAATAAAAAGCTACACTATCCCTGAGTAACATAGGCTAGAATTCATATCGATAAAAACATTTTTTACTTTAATACTTGTAAATTTAGTCAGAACAAATTCACAGGATCAAATTGGGCGTTAAACCCATAGCGTCTAACAGCTGTAATACCAATCAATAAGCAACATTATGAAACACTAAAAAACGACAATTGAAAAATGAAACTTATATCATTCAAAACGTACTCTGAAAAGATGTGCACAAAACATTATGTATGTATGTTGCTGTTAAGGCAGGTAAAATAAACTAAACATAATTTTAGGTTAGGCCTAGACAGATGAATCAATAATATTTCTTGAATGTATTTACATTCATTACCAAAGAGCAACCAATTGAATAAAATAACAGATAAAGCAGTTGATTTGGATGTCCAGCTTAGTACAAAATAATATTTTAAGTTCGGCCTAGACTGAACCAACACATGTTTCACCACACACAAACCAATAAAACATTGCGTTATGGAATTTCAGAATAAGAAAAAACTTGGTTACTTATTAATTAAAAATAAATAAGACATATAATAATTTAATAGTAGGCATATTATTAATTGATGATATACGGCATTTGATAGTAAGTAACCAATATTAACAGCTGATTTCAAAATATGAAACAATTATTTGCAGGCCTACTTCTAACTTTTTGGTTAGGTTTTTGTTTAAGTGTAGATCTGAGCCTTACTGGTTCTTTTAACCTTTATTATAACTGCTGTTATAAAATATACGAAATAATAACATTTAATATTTATATATTGTGATTTGAACAATTAACCTCATTTATCATCTTAGTTTTGAGGTTATTATTAATCGTACATCTTCATTATAAATAAAACATAACATAATTATGTTTTTAGAAGACCTTATCGGGGGTTGGCGTGGGGAGCCAACTTATATTATTCAAGTCTCCCCTAGTAATAATATAAAATAAAATCGTTAAGCAAAAATATTAAAAAAGTATCATTTTGCCCCTATTTAATCGCACATTCACTCGCTAGCACATTTAGGCATACACAAAAATTAAACTTAAAATATTATTTTAAAGATTTTACGCAATAATATATACTTTTATAAAAATTAGTGTGAGTAACGTCCGTACATACATAACACAATAGTATAGCGTATGTAAAATATTTATATTTTTAAAGACATAAATGTAAACGTAACGTTATTGAGCGGCTGTCACCAATAAACTCCCGCTTCAGGCATATAAGAGCTGATTCCGCTCCATCTAGCCTATAGTTCTACAAACTTAGCCCAGATTATGCTTTTGGGTTATGTTTACAAGTTCAATCAAAACAAACTTCTTATAATGTCTCGATATTGGTGATTTTGTATCCGAGTTATAAAACTAATGTAGGCTACATATGCTGTATGATCGTCTTTGGGTTAGAAATCGTTGAAAATGTACTTATTTTTACAATCCTTTCTGTTTACTTCATTTTAATCAGCCTAAAAAACAACTTAAGCCTACAAACATAAAACAACCGCTACCTTGGACTATTGGTCTGGATTATTGCTATTTTGATAGAATCATTAACGTTTGAGATTCTGTTCATTTTCCAATATATATAGACCTACTCACGATGAAAAGTTTAATGAATGAATAAATTTAAAATAATTGGAGTTAAAATCGTTCATTTAAGTAGGATTACGAAAAATATAATATGATGTTTTGTTTAGTTTTCCAAAATTTATTTCAGGTCTTTGAGTAAAGTGTTTATAAAATTGTAGATTCAGTAAGTTTCCCGTGTTGAAAATACCTAACGGCATATTCCCATTTAGATATAGTTTGTTGTTTGTTGGCCTATTAGTTTCTTTTGAAGTACGAAATAAAAGAAATACATTCTGAAAGACTTCTAAAATCAAAGCAAGTCATACAGCCTATGTTAGCTGAAGTTTCATTTTGTAGCTATATTTTGCTCATGAGTGTATCAAATAAATCTGTACGTAATTTGTTTTGAGTATTTCTAGTAAAATTATAACTAATAAGACGTAAAAAAAACATCTTCCAGAACCCGAATAGAAAACATGTGAGAGTATCGATACGCACCCGAAGCACCTCCACTCAGACTTTTGTACACACTTCCAACAAACCAGAGGCTCCAATTTACGAGATAAAAATATGCTCCATTCCGAAAATAATATCCATCGCCCCACCCTCAACGGATAAATTAAACCTCCGAAATGCAAAACACTGCCAAAACAATAAGTTCGTTGCTTCCCTAGCTCATATTGATTTGTTGAATCGGGTTTCCTTCGTTATAAATCAAGGAGCCTTCGAGTTGATGCGTATGAGGAAAGAAGGAACACAGGTGCCGACAGAGGAACGTCGGATTTATGGAACCTTTGAGAATGGGCCGTTTAAACAGTGGGCGGCCTTCTAATATAAGCTCAATATTTAGTTTTAAAGCAGTATATTGTAAATACACACCCTCCTATTACTATTCCAACGATGTCTAACGCCCATCTTTACTTGGAATTACTTATAACTTAGACAAAATGGGCAACATAATTAGTGTTCATCCAAAACAATTTTAAAACACTCTACCTTGTTTAGCAAATTATATGTTTAGTTTTAGTGCTTGTCAGGATTTGGGAGGTTCAGAGTTGGTTGTCAATTTTAATAGTTTGTTTTTAAGTTATGTTTTAGTAAATTTAATGGAGATACCATCAAATTATAAAAACCTTTCTCGATTTCTATTAAATAGTAGTGAAAACTCGATTACTATTATGCGCTAAAAAAGTATAAATAAGAACATAAATAAATCCGTTTATCATAATTAAAAAAAATTAATATTCCAAATGCTCTTTAAAAGATTATTACCGAATTTCCATAGGAAAGATGAGGTATTGCAGTGACTCTTATGGTGAGACCTAAGGTCAGGAGGAGTGGTTTATGAACACTGATCATGGTCCTTAGAACACGTTTTGGGGGGTCATTAAAAATGATGTATATATGTGTTCACACTCAAAACGGCCGAGTTTTATGTGCGATTTGATACAAATTCGCTCGAATGAGTTGGTTAGCCAAAAATCCAACAATAATTTTTTTGACAGGAATTTCTGAGATTTTTCGTACTAGAATGAAACTTATTTTGTGTTTATCTAAAAAAATATAAGAGATTATTCTGCTCATTTTGTCTTACAAGACCTTGTAGTTAGTCTTACCCCGAAATCGATCAAAATGTAGTATGTAAATGTAAATATATATTTAAAGTTTATATAAAGTTCTCGGTTTAAATTTACGTGGGGATAGCTTCTGGACCTGGTCAGAGATCCAATGCGAACGGAGTGAAGCAGTCCAGCGAACGAGGCTGCAAGGTGGAGGTTCAGTTTTTGCGCTGCCAGCTATTCTTTTAAATTCTTCGTACATGCAGGCAGCCATTGAAACCCTAAAACAATTAATTTTCGAAATTCGTTCAACTTACGTCAGCGGTAATATATCTATTTTGTATATTACAACGTTTCTAAATAATGAGGTTTTCTATTTTTGCATCTTATCCTCTTGATTTAAAGGCTGATGATCGCATGGTTTAACTATTGCAGCTCGTGCACCACTGAAGATTTTGAATGGAACATTGTAGTCGAAACAGGTGTAAATAAATAAAGATATTTGCTACGAGAATCTGTGGTCAAGTTGTATTCTATCAAGAATATTATCTCATCAATCAAGTTCAATATTTATTTAAATTTCCTTCTCTCAGGGTAAAAAACGGTTATTTTAAATGGTTGTGGTTATTATATAAAGCTTTCTACCATTGGGTGTAATTTTCAATCGCTAAATCTTAGAACCCACAGTTTGTCTCAGAATTTTATTTGTGCCAGAACTGTGCCAGAAGTGTGCAATACCACTCAAGTAAATGCAACGAATTAAGCTTCAACATAAATGATAATAAATTATCATTCTCAAGGAGTCAGCCTTGAGAATGATGGTCTATGATATTGCATTGGTAAGACGCTCGAGGACGATTAGATGCTATCATTTATGTTGAAGCTCAAATACATATTGGACCTTACACATGTAGTTCAGTCGGTACATATCAGACAATGAGGGAACGATATATCTATCTGTAAGTAGATAACCTGTTCGGCAGCGTCCCTTCCCAATTCAAACAGACTTTTATTAATAAGCCTTTTAAAATTAAATAACTTATAATTTTTAAACAGACGTAGCTTGCCTCGAAGATTTTGATACAAAACTTGAGCTATATAATACCAGTTAGTGACAATAAATATTTGTATTAACTTTTTAGACCGTAACCTGAAGAAATTTGTAGAACACGTTAAATGTTCATGATCAACTTTTACGGAAATGTTACTGTAATTTTGAAGTACATAAATTGCCAGAGTTCTTACAAACAAATACCTCACACTCAGTATTTTAAAAGTACCGTATCAAAAACAACGTTTGAGGAAAAACTACGGAAAATAAAATGGTGTATGTTCTGTGCTGAACTGTACATTACCGATATTCCGTTATATAACAGATAAATTAAAAATTAAAAAAACCGAACGACTGAATAGATTTTCTTGAGACATAGCTAAAACACTCTCAAAGTCATCGTTAAAAAATAAATAAATCTAAATAGGTTGGGAGCAACGATGCCATAGACAGATACACATACACACATATACACAGCTACATAGACATATAGGTATAGCCTACACGTTAAACTGATAACGCCCATCTGCTTGGGTCGGGGGTTAAACACGCTTACATTAAACAACCCTTAGTAGATAGACGTATACACTGACGGGTGTTTGTGTAGTACAAACAATATTATGATGGCTTTTGTTTACCATAACTTCATCTTCTTACTGTTATGATTATATTTAAAGGTTTAGCCAAATAAAGCAAAAAAGGCTTATAAACGTCGAGTTTGAACAAAACGCACCATCTTTGCAATCAAACTTAAGGCCAATTAAAATAAAGTACTTTGAATCGAAACCCATGATACTTGGAAATCAATGTTAAATGCGTCAGTAACAGTTTCATCAAGACAGCATTGACAGTTTTTGTTTTAAATCGTACTAAACAAACACACACACCTTTCATTTGTATACCACAGTATAGCAGTTTCTTCGTAAATTTACTTTAATATCCGCAGCTGATATGTTTGCAGAGGAAGACTTATTTTTAGGAAATAAAGAAAAAGATTAGTGCTGTCCAAATAACCTCATTCTACTAAATTTATGTTCCTATATGTTTACAGATTGGAAACATACTGTGACTACTGTAAGTTAGAACTTCAGGCTTTTTTATTTTCATCAATTCAAAATACATCGATGTAACGAATACATTTACATTGCCCTTGTTATACACATCGGTTTGATTCAATGTATCGGGTCTTCAACATCGATGCACATTGAATATCCGTAGTTTGTAGTTTGATGTAAAGTTAAACACATGAAGTATTACAGAGTTTTATAAAGTGAAAACTGTTTGTGTCCATGTTTTGTTATACATGAATTTTATTAAGTACATTAAGTTGTAGGAATAGCGGAACCGGGCAATCGTGTATATAATTTAAGTTCGCATGCGCAGTTCGATGTCATTGAAAAGATAGGTACAATATTTCCTGAGTTAAATAATTTGTGAATTGAGTTTAAGTTTAAAGTGTTTTATTTTCTGTTTAGAATTCATTATATTAAATTTTGTAAATTATATTTTCTGTTTAGAATTCATTACATTAAATTTTGTAAATTATATTTTCTGTTTTCATTTATTAAAGACGTTTAGAAAAATATAGAATTGAACATTACAAACACGTTTTGGGGTATTTTCTTGCCTATACGTTGGAACCCCTGCCGCAATATGGCGAGGGGTCGTAATGTTAACTTGTCCGAATTTTTGAATTAATAGCACAAAAATGATCCATTTGAATATACCGTTACGGCGGTCTTTACGGAAGCGTTTAAGTGATTTTCAAAACCTTGTTCTGCCTTTTCAACAGACAATGATAAAAGTTAAAAATAAAAAAAAACACTTCTTTGTCATTTTAGTCCATTAGCAGCACTCTGGAAGTAAATGAGGAGTGAAAACTGCCGTTCCTTCTCGCATGGATGGGCAGAAGACAGCCAGACACGCCCTAAACATCCTAAATCGTTTCTTTACCCGAAAATTGTTTTCGAAAATCTGCTACAACTTTAAAATGACAACTGGGTTTCGCTGCACTTGTAATAGTTTATTTAGTTGCTAAGTTATCTGTTTGTCATCAAGTTATTATTTTATAGAAAACTATAATTTTAGTGCACGAAAACATTTAAACAACACTTTAGCGAGTACAGCTTATGCGGATACGGGATGTCTCGCAACCATTCTACCAAACTTCATCATGTTATTCAGAACGTCAAACAATGCACTATGACATACTATGTCCCATCTTGCTTAGTTTAGAAGTTGTCTGACTACATGCGTTATATTTTGTTTACATAATCTTACGAACGGTTTAAGATAAATTCATGAAACTCAGGATGCATATTTATCACATTGCTAGGGCCTATACACAATTAATTGTCCAACATTTTATTTTTCTCAATTTATCCGTTTTAAGATGGTGGCTGTTCGAACATTTCAAAGTTAAATATCAAACAACTAAAGATTTTACGAAAACATGTTAACATTTTTAGAACATTTAGAAAATTGAAAGACAAATCTAATGGTGTATTATTTTTTATCATAGATTAAAGGGTAACTGAGAAAATACAATAATTCTTTTTGAAAGTAGATTTCAGTGATTACTACATTCACGGAATGTTGTCAAGATGAGCTATTGCAGTGACTCTTATGGTGAATCTTATTTATTCCTAAGGACGTGAGTGGCCAGTGAGCACCGATCATAATCCTCAAAACACGTTATGGGGTGTCTTTAAAAATGTTGTATAGGCCTATATATGTATATATGTATCATATGTGTTCCTACCCTAGCTTCTACATTTTACGTTTGATTTTGTCTAAATTTCATACACAGGAAGGTTTTCCAAGTCGCTCTGACGAATTCGTTAGCCAGAAAATCCAACAACCGGGATTACGTTTTTTGACTGGAAGTAACATTGTTTTGAGATATTTCATACTATAATGAAACTCTTTTCGGTTTATCTGAACAAATAAATATTGGATATTATTCCGCATATTATTTTTATAGCAAGTCCGGTTCCTCTAAAATCGATCAAAACGTAAAATACAATAAATTGTTTTCGGAAATGTGCTACAACGTTGCAGAACATTAAAATGACAACTGTGTGTTGCAGAATTTGTAATAGTTTGTTTTTAAATTACTTGTTTCCCAAGCTAACTAATTTTATTATACAAATCGTATAAACATAAAATATATCGATTTTAATTGCCAACATTCTTCGGAATTATTAGCGAATTTCCAGAGTAAAGATGAGATATTGTTGTAACTCTTATGGTAAGACCTAATGCTGGGAGTGGTAAATGAGCACTGATCATAGCCCCCTAGAACATGTTTTGGGGTGTAATTACAAATGTTATAACATATATGTGTGTATGTGTGTGTGTTCGCAATATACTAGTCTCATTTTACGTCTGATTTGGTCCAAAATCACTCGGACAAGTTCCATAGCAAAAAATCCAACAACAGGAATCATGTTTTTGACTAGAAGTAAGTCTTTTTCAAATGTTTATAGAGAATGAAAGTTACTGTTGGTCTTTTATAAAAAAATAAACATAGGCGATTATTCTGACCTTTTTATTTATTTTCACATGAACTTATAGCTCTTCTGGTTCCCCTAAAATATATCAAATCGTACAACACCATAAACGGACGAGCGGAATGAAGCAGCGCGTGAGCCGGGGCTGGAGGATGAGCTGATACAAATTGTACGAGTTTATTCACTTGGATGAAACCCTAAAACATGTAAACTTAATTTTGGAAATTCGCTCAACTCCCGTCAGCGGTTCAGCTGCGCGATTGAATTATTTACCTTTATCTTTGAAATTTTAGCCAGCGTAGGGCACAAAAAGGACCGAAATGGCAATGCTCAACCAGTAAAGTTTCATCAAAATATAATGAATAGTTTTTCAGTTAAATTATAAATAAAACGTAAAACATAGCCTTCACAGCTGAAACACATCTTAACGATGTTGAGAAGGAAGACATTTAAGCGGGGAAATGTAGATATACTAATGTATGCCAAACAAAGTACCACTAAGTAAATATTGGTGTGTATTTTAAGCGAGAAAACATTGACTTGTGTGTTCATATTTGGGAAACGTAAACAAATAGTTTAAGCAATCAAAGATTTAGTACTGTGTACATTAAGTAATTCTGTTTACGACACAAGTGATGCTTTGTATATTAACAGTTCCTTTTGCGTTTGTCTATAAACTTAGATTAGCAGTATATATTGCTTACATTACATCTCTAATACATATCTCTCATTATATTAAACGTATATAATTGCAAAAACTCTTTCCCTAGTGCGCATGCACAGAATCCAGGTCATCGCTATCCCCACCACCATGCCTTTTTCCTAATCAATCGTAATTTCTGTAAAAATATCAGAGTTTACAATATTAAATCACGCAGTTGAACCGCTGAGTTAGTTGAGCGAATTTCTAAAATTAGGTTTATATGTTTTAGGGTTTCAACCAAATATTTTTGAAATTGGTTTACTTACGAAGGTGCTGAATAGCTGGCTGCGTGTATTAAATATATTATACAAATTTGTTTGCACTTCAGCCTCCAGCCCCGGCACGCATTGTTTCCTTCCGCTCGCAGTTTAAATACTCGCTTTCAGAGTTTGTACCTCAACTTTGCGGCCTCGGATTGTGGATTGCTATGCTTCGCTCGCAGAGGACCAACTCTCTCCGCGAGTTTGCATCCCGCCCGTCGGTCACGAATCAGAAGATGCCCCACATAAAAATCCTTCACGTGAATTTTAACCTGGTAAGCCTACTTTTATAGTATTTTTCGTTTTTATCAATTTTGAGTTAACCAGGCGGGCTATAATTTCGTGTAAAAATTAAAAAAATGTGCAGAATAATTTCCTTTATTTATCTTACTCGATAAAAAGCCCCAAAATAGCGTTCTAGTACGAAAAATCTAAACAAATTTTACTTCAGTCAAAAAACTTGCTCCTGGTTGTTGGATTTTTTGGCTAGCGAACTCATCCGAGCGAGTAAGAAAAGCAACGTGTGGATCCAAACCTATGAAGCTCAAACCCATGTTTATTCAAACGTCACCATAAATATGACCTCAGAAAAAGTTATTCTTGTAAAATCGTAATGATAATCATGATACGAAAAATATGAGCTGTAAATAATTACAAGGAGGTTATAGTGTAATTATTGTTAAGAATCATGTATCAATAATTCCGTGGTGAAGAAGATCCTTACACCCGAGAGATATCGATGGCTTCCAAAAACCCGGAAGCTATTAGAGACGATATTCACGCATCCTTGAATATAGGTCGAATAAGCAATCAGCTCTAAAAACAAACACTAACCAAACAATTGTTTCATTTTTATGGTGGAAATATATCTCTGTAATTTTAACATCCATAAAAATTTATAGATCGATGGCAATAAAGATCTTCTAGATGAGTGCATCAATTTTAGAGGCAATATCCTAATGTCCTGTCAGCTAAAAGGGAAACTGGCGCCAGTGTGTGAAAAGGGAAATGGAGACGTAATGAAATAAAATGAGTGGAACTTTTGACGTTGTTTTGAAGGAATTTATTGTAAATAAAATTTTCCTGGCATCCAGGTCTCTTATTGTACATAATAAAGAACAATACCTTTTATTAGTGAATTTCCATAAGAAAGATGAGATGATACAGTGACTTTTATAGTGATACCCAAGGTATAATTAAAAATATATATCGGGGATGTCTTAATTATAATACATATGTATACATGTGTTCGGACTCTAACGGACACCGATTTAGACCAAAGTTGGTAACAAGTTGGTTTTCTACAGAAACCTCGTTTTTTTAACAGAAGATTATTTTTAAAAGATTTTTCGTATTTGAATAAAACCTTTTTGAGGTTTTACCAAAAAAATAAATAAGTGTCTATTCTGCACATTTTGATCCCTCAAAAATTTATGAAAACCTAAAATATCATTTAAGTACCCGGTTCAAATCCACGTGGAGGCAGTTTTTGGTCAAGGCCGACTACGCAATGAGTTTGTGCATAATCCGAGGCCTTAAGGTCGAGGTGCAAACTGCGAGCGGAGCGAAGCAATGCGTGAATAGAGACTGGAGGGTGAGGTGCAAACAAATTCTACTAATATTTTTACTATTAATATGTAATAAAATATTAATATTTTTAATACATGTATGCAGCTATTCAGAACCTTCGTGAGTAAACCAACTTCACAAATAGTTGGTTGAAATTTAAAACAAATTAACTTAATTTTGGAAATTCGCACAACCCACGTCAGCGGCTCAGCTGCTTCAAATTATTTTATAATGACTATGTATAAACGTACAATCTGCAAAAGTATGTCTAACTCTAAAAACGCATCGAAAAAGTGCTAGCGGAGTAACAGCTAGGAAAGAGATGGGAGTATAGGGATGATGCAGAGTATATGTTTTGAATCATAGTTCTTACAAGCCCATTTTCTTCGGTTTATTCTAAAGTAAGCCAATATTTGCTATAAAGAGACAATTATATATTTTCTTTTCAAAATGGCTTGATGCAATTTCCTAACACCAGCAATTTCCCAAAAATTTGGTTGACATATATAAAGTTAATTTTGGAAATTCGTTCAACTCACTTCGGCGGTTTAGGTGCGTGATTGAATTATTTTCTGTCAGTGACTGCTTTTGTTTCTATTTTTGATGCGTTTTGGGATGTCTATCCCATCATTCAAAAATCCTCTTTGATTAGTGCTTGTCAAAACACTAAGTTACAAGACACAGACACATAAAACAAAACACATTTAGTACGCACTCAAAACTACTATTTGCCGCGGGCTTCCTGGATTCTTATCGCTGTGTCATATAGAGTGTTCGAGTCGAAATTCAATTGCTCGTTCAATAGTAAAGTTGGTGTTAATTGTTTAAATTTTTGTTTGTTTTTTAAATCACAAATATAAAAGAAGAAACCCTGACTGACTGATTGATTAATAAACAACTATGACAGCTAGAGACTTAAAGCTTTCAGGGTACCTTCGTGGTAAGAAGAGCACTAAGAAAGGATTTGGCAAAATATTATTTGTAAGTCTTGAAAGTGGTCAAAATACGGGGGTTCACTCCTAGCCCTATAACAGATAAAACAATTGACTTAAGGGTCTGCTGTAGTGGCGGCCATCTTGGATTTTTATCCCATAAGAGCAATGTTAAATTTCAAACCATTTATTTCGTTTATTTTGTATCATAAAATTGTTTGCAAGGTCTCATTTTAAGCACAATTACAATACGCATCCGGTTTGCATTTTATATTTTTTTAAATGCCTTTCTTTTGTTATGTAATTGACATTTTGTAAGTACAAAGCTTGAATTTGTTTCCTAACACAATACAAAATTAATATTGAAAACTAATTTGCAAGCCGGATCCGAAATTTTTTAAAGAATATTCAGTTTTTTTTCATCACTCAATTACAAAAGATGGATTTATAAAATGGTTTGAAATGAGGTAATGTCAAAGCGCTCAGCTGCAAGAAATTGCACTGTTTATACGGTTATAGAGAAAAGCGCTTGCGTTTCCGGTTGCTTTCTCGTTTACTGGAGCAGACCCTTAAACAAACACAAACAAAGGAAAAGGCTTACTTTATCATAATTATAAATTTTACTAACTTTATTTTTTACTATAACTATTTGACCAGTTTGAAATACTGCTTTACCGTATCACATTTTTGTCGTATTTTATAACTTGAAAATTGCCTCTCTGTTTAAAAATCTCTGTCCTACTCAATCATTATTTCCTTTTTTATCTGTTTGCATTGTTGAGTGAAGCGAGTAGGGACGAAGCTCTATTGTATTAATGTATATTTTATTGACAATATACATTTTTCTACAATAAGTCTTATTTATTTAATCACATTAAAGGTACATAACTTCTAATACGAGTGCATTTTTAAGTAATTGCACCCATTACAGTAATAGGAGAAATTATTGAGTTATGCACTTAAAAACAAACTTACATTTTTGTTAAATTTTTTTCGCAAACAGTTAAATATAATTTTATTTGAATTTGTCTTAGCTTTTTGTTATTGTGATTGCAAAATTGCTTCCGTTTCTGGAAGCACCGACGGACTTAAGGAATCCAAAACTACTTTGTGAGCTTCAATAAATAAAAGACAAAACGCTACATATTTTAAACACGACCAGCAGACACGAACGCCATCAAAGGGATTCTTTCAGAATCGACTGCTTCAAAAGATGTTTACATTTTCCAACGTTCTATTCACGTTTTAAATGTCATCGAATTTCTTTCTAAAGAGTTTTTTTCTGTCAATTGTAGGTGCCGCGTAGAATCACGTGGGTCTCGAGTACGTCACGTCGGAGAAGCGCTTCGTCACCGTGATTGTTGACTGATAGGACGCCCGCACCCGCATCCGCGGTAGTCCGAGTCACAGATCAGAACTGTTCATTGTCTGGAGTCTGTGGGCGTTTTCACGAGAAAGTCTTGTTTTGCCGAGACTTTCTTTAATGTAAATTTCCGTCGGACCTTGCTTTGACAAACAGTTATTGTTTGAACTACGGTTAGACACAGCTGTTCGGACGTAGGTGAAACCGTTTTATTTTTTACATATTTTTTATTTCACTTTAAGACATTATTATTTTGAGTGTGTATTTTTTCTGATTACTCATCTCTCAAAATTTAGAAACCCTTTTCACCGGAAACCCTTTATCAGCTCTGAACATAACCGTACTATAAAAAATTTTGTACAGATAAACTAAAAAAAAATATGTAAGCCTACATTTCTGTCCTTCATAATTTATTTCAAATTTATTAGGTAAGTTTGTTAATTTATTTAGTAATATTTTAAGGTGCATATACTTTTGAAACATTCAAGTAGGTCTACTGTTCATTTACTGTACATTAAAGTGACAGAACACATTTTTCATTAAACAATAGTACAAGTATGAATTTGACTGTCGTTCCAAGCATTTATAGGTAGGCCCTAAGCAATATCATAGTTATTGTTAACTTCTCTAATGAATTGAAGTTATGATAAAATACGATATGAGTGTCATGAAATTATACCGTATAAATTAGTAGTTCCCGTGAACAATCACAGGCATATTAATTAGATAAAAAAATACATCAGAAACACATCATTCATAAAAAATACTATTTAAAAACAACAAACTTTATCTAGGCGTAACTATGCTGAAGGATGAGGGAATTTTTAACTGGTAAATGTGTACAATTATAAAGACTATAAAACTGTAGGCATATTTAATTTGTAAAATTTTTGTATTTATATACATTTTTATATATCAAAATAAAGATAAAAATGTTATCTTTTAATTAATTTTTATTTCGTATTTATACATCTAACGATTTAGAAGTTATTAATATTATAATGAAGAAATGAATATTAGAATATGTTTTTATGTCATACGAAGTTAAACAAATGGGTATTTCTTCTTTAAATTTGTATAAATGAATATATTGATGATAAAAGGTAGTATTTATATTCTGTTTATAACCTCAAAGCAAATCTTATAAGTTATTATAGTTTAAATTAGTTCTATAATTTTTATTTAAAAAAATAACTTCACAAGACATTATATTATTGATTGAAGTTGTAAACATAACCCCAAAGTATAATCTACACTTGTGTTAGATGAAGGGTGAAGTCAGATATATTATATTATATTGTTACTTAAGTACGTACCTACACTCGTTTTATAGGAGTTGATAATGTAATGTACTGACGTTGGGAATTCGTACCATGGAAACGTCAACTTTTGAGAGACGAAACTCTGTAATAGGTGTTGGTCATTTATATAGAAGTGTTTCTTATTATAACGTTAAAGTCTTTAAAGTCAAGTGTGTAATACAACACGAACGAGAATACAGTTGGCCTACAGAACGAGTACACAGGGTGTTTCCAAACTCCATGCACAAACTTCAGGATATTGTTCCTTGTGTCAAAATAAATGTAAAACTTTATATAACCCCGTTATATATATGTATGTCTGTAAGTTATTTTTACTCAAAAACTAATATTAAAAAATCTGTTAAAATAATTTGAACATAATTTTTTGAATGCTACTTTTGCTACCACTAGGTTGCTAAAACATGTTTAAAGCATTATTTTGTCAGTTTCAAAATAGCAGCCATTTACATTTTCAACTTAATATTAAAACAAACAAAAAACTAAAATCTTTTTAACATATTTATAACAATAACTTTTATGTTAAAATGTCTTGATGAATGTAAAACAGGTTATTCTTTTAAAATCAGGTAGAAATTAACTGAATTATGGGTATTTTCGTCCACCCGTAGGCCTACATGGCCATTGTTTGTAGGCCTACTCTTTGCTTCACGGTAATGTGACAACAATGGAATAAATGACTAAAACGTAGGGTTTGAGACATGCACTGTAATTGAACTCTTCAATACTAAAGGTTTGGCAGTCTAAAAAACTGAGGATATTTGAGCGGTAAAGTTACCCTCAATTAATTATTAATAGCTACTTAAGTCAATCATAATCAGTAAAACAGTTTGTTCGGGGTTGTACAGGAACCTCGTGACAATGTTTTATCTTTACTAAATTATTCCTCTCTAAATATAAACCAGTATCCGTTAGTTACCAAGACAACCAGTAATATACCTATATATTGTCAGTAAAATAAAATATATGCACGATTGGTCAAGTCGGCAGATAGCGATCTGATGCTTCCACCGCGTCACATTCTATCAACTTGACTGTATCTTTGATTAGATTAAGCCACAAATCCGCTTCTCATTTTATATCCACTCGTGTTTTTATTTTATTTCAAAAGAGTTTTGATTGGTTCTTTGCTGACCATAACGTTGTTTCGTTCTTAGTATGTTTGATGAACAATAGTTATCCATTTGTGAGGGTGCTTATTCAGCGAAAAGCATTCATATTTTTGCAGTTCACAACCCAGCATTGCCAAAATACAATAATTTTTGTAGCCTACTAGTGGGCCCGGCAATGCTTCGCTATTGCATGATTTAATTTTAAGGGTAGTTATCCCACTTCATTACTTTGACGTAAAGAATCGAATTGCAAATGGTTTTTTATGTCACTTAAGAATACTAAGCTTAATAGCTTGTAGGAAGTTCGTGTAATTTATTTATATTGTATAGTAGGTGTGATTTACTACCCCATTTTAATCCCTTTGACTGTAGATCATATTCTCTAAACAATTCTGGTACTAATTTGCGTAAATTGTCAAATTAGTTGAGAAGTCTTTGAGTATATAGAAAAGATATGTCATGTGTATTAAATTTTATTTTATTTTAAGGGTAGTTATTCAATTTCTAATGTAAGTTTGAGTACAATTTTCTGCCAATCCTAACGTAACACTTTCACTAAAGTTTGTCGACGCGTTTCGGAATTCCT
>JAGFPH010000008.1:621110-631239 GCA_018207615.1 Philaenus spumarius
TCCGAAACGCGTCGACAAACTTTAGTGAAAGTGTTACGTTAGGATTGGCAGAAAATTGTACTCAAACTTATTTCATGGATCCTAGCAGATATAATTTGTATAATAACTTCAACTTATTAAATTTCATTCATTTGAAATTAATCAAATTGAAAATATTTTTTTTATCACTTAAAAATAATATTACATAATAATTTTGGCTTTATACTTTGCAGGAAGTTAGTTTAAATTATCCTTATTGTATAAGGGTAGCCATTCCATTTCAACCTCTTAGTGTGTAGTAATTAATTGTTATGTCTAAACACTCCTGGCAATTAAAACTTTGTAATGAAAAATTGACAATACAACCAAATTGTCAATGTTTATATTGTTGTTTAAATATTCCTAAGCCTTCACGTGAATTGAACCCGGAACCTTTGTACACGAAGTGAAACCAGGAAAAAAAACATTACCCTAACATGGAAATAACAAGGATTCCACATTTCTCACGACCTGTGCAGTCGTTCGGTTTGGCACCAGTTGGTTAATTATTTTCCTTCAATTTGCATTTCTTCTTCTATTAAGTTTTCTACAATGCAAGTTTTGTGCGTTTTTATTGCGTTTGCATAATTAGATTTACGGAATGCAAAGACGGATAGTTGGAAATTACGAATGGCAAGTGTAATTATTTCGATAAACCATATAAATTATATAATTGGGTGTCGTGGGGCAGGATATAATTTGCAATGCTGTAAGTTCTAGATGTACTTCCCGTCCATTTGATCGTATCTATAAATATGGCTATGCAGTTGAAGGATTCTTGTTAATGGGCCGTTATTATAATGGTAGTAATGGCTTGAGCAGGCTTATGTAGGATGCTAATAAAGTCACTCCCCCGACACGAGAAACCGTCACGAAAAACAGTCACAAAGAATATCACCCTCAGGCTATATCATTTCCTATAAAATAAAATGAAATCATGGATCAAATGCTCAGTTATCAAAAGGTACGGAACTTAGTTTCTTGTATTTATTTTACTTTATGCTACTTATACTAGTGTCGATGGGGAGGGGGGTGGACAGAGTAAGTAAATCAACAGCCGGTTAGTAGGTTTAAGATTAGCAGACTGAACTAACTCCTTTGGCCTCGTGACCACCTTGTTTCCGAGTGTGCATTAATTTAAATAATTCGTTCACGCAGCTGAATCGCTGACTTGAGTTGGGCTAATTTGGAAAACTAATTGTTTGGACCAACTATATGGGGAATTGATGTCCTCGCGAAGGCGCTAAAGAGCTGCCTGCGTGGACGAAATATATTAGTAAATTTTTTTTGCACATCACCATCAAGCACGGCTCTTGCGGTGCTTAGTTCCGCTGGAAGAGGAAAAACTCGCTTTGAGTTTACACTTCAATCTTACGGCCTCGGATTATGGATAAACTTCGCCGTCGGCCTCAGACCAGACATTGTCCACACGGTAAAAAAACAACTCCGTTTTGAACTGGTTACTTTTTAGGTTTCGATCGATTTTGGAGGAAACAGATGAACTATAAAGTCATGTAAAATAACAAAATGTGCAAAATAATGTGCTATATTTATTCTTTTATGTAAAACATAAAATCGTTCATTCTGATACAAAAAATCTCAAAATTGGTTTTAGGTCAAAAACGTTGCTTCGGGCTTCAGGTTGTTTGATATTTGCTAAGGAACTCGTCCTAGCGACTTAGAAATCAACGCGTGTAAAACATAATGGCCTCGGATTATGGACTGCTTCGCATCACTCGCAGTGGACAAACTTAGTTTTGCTGGATTTAAATTGGATATTCTGATGGTATTTTACGTTTTCATCGATTTTGGGGGAACCAGACTTGCTTTAAGGTCATGTAAAAAAAATGTAAAGTATAATTTCCTATATTTACTTTTCATTCTAGTAAGAAAAATCTAAAACAAATTGTTGCTTCAGGTAAACAAATTGTTTCCCGTTGTTGGATATTTTTGGTTAGAAAACCAACGTGTGTACCAACTTTGGACCACATCTGACGTAACACTCGTTCGTTAGAGTGCGAACACATAGATATACAATTTTTAATGACACTCCATAACGTGTTCTGGGAACTAAGATCAGTGCTCATTTATGACCTTATGTCTCACCATAAGAGTCACTGTATAGCTCATCTTCCCTGCGGAAATTCGCTAATAAACATTCAGACAATGTCTCTTGGTAACAAAAGTTTTAAAATTGTGTAAATAATTAACCGTAAATGAAAAGCACTACAAACTCGTGCTGGACTTTTAACCTAACCTATATTTACATAGTGTTGAAAAGCGATTTTAAATTATTTACTATAAATAATTACCCACCCACTATTGACTACGGCGTATCACCTTCACCATTTCTTCTTGACAGACTCCAATAACTTAGGAAGAGACTGGAATCGTTACAGTCCTACAAACTTTGTAAGTAATAGGTCGTTAACAGAGGTCCTGCATTTTAAACAAAATAAAACTCAATCAAGCCCGAGTCTCCGAGAAGGTGAGAAACTCAAGATGGTATCTTAATGACTATTAATTCCGATCCTTATCTCTACAATGGCTTTCTATATATGGCACTTTTATAGATTTTACAGTATATGTTGTCCCTGCCTTCACCGGCTTGTCGACAGGTTATACTCGTAAAATTTGTAAAGGTTATAAAATAAAGTGGATTGCTTTACGAATATTGACACTAAGTTGGATGTTAGAGATTTTAACGCTGGTTTGTGCCCGGTGGAATGCGCGTAGCGAGAGGAAAGAATTTTGTAGTACTATAAGACTCAATAATAACAAAAATGAGGATAAACAATAAAGTTAAACATAAACACATTTCTAAAATTGATTTGAAAGTCAAAAAACAATTCTATTGGCTTCTGGTTTCATTGTTGGATTATAACTTTATAGCAAAGAAAATATCATAACCCATTATATCTATTGAAATGCTAATACGAGACAACGTTTTACGCAGCAAGACTGATTTCGACAACTGATAAGTATTACCAAGTCAAATGGAAAAGGCGAGGAGGAAGCTAATAGTTTTCTTTTTATGTAGATGCCGTTAAATTTTACAACTATGGACGCTTGTCACTGTCTCACACACGTTACATTTGACTTATTCCAGTTACACATCTGAGTAGAATATTTTTTTGTCAGTGGTTACAATAACACACATTTTAAAATACAAAATTACTAATGGAGGTGTTGCGTAACCAGTTTCCATACAGAAATATCTTCCTCTTGGGTAAGTTGTTTTTAAAATTTTTCATCCCTCTAACTTTTAAACGGTTAGTAGTATAAAAGAAAAAAAAAAAAAACACCAAGAACAAAAAAGTCTCAAAATAACTTGTAAAATCGAAAATCGTCATAAAATACAGAGTTTTCCATTAGAAATTCGAAAGTTGACCGTCATATTAGAAAATGGCGGTCATTTACAAATATTTTAACTACATATTTTGTTATTTCTCGAAAAACAAGGGAAGGTTCCTTATTTAAAGTTTTGGGTGAGATTTATAGTATAGAAAATACCAATGGTGGCCTATTTAAAAAATACACTGTGTATAATTAAATTATCGGAAACATAGTTCATAAATAAGAAAAACATATTATTATAAAAACAAAAGTTAAGTTTGTAACATATTCAGCTCTTCAAATGCGTATAAATTAAGAAAATAGTAGCATTATTATTATTATTTTTATTATTTATAATTAATCGTCATCTTAGAAAAATAAATTAACAAGTAATATCTAAAAAGCAGACAGTTAATTTTGAAGTAAGTCACATTTGTTAAGCAGACAGTTTTTAATTATTTAATAGGAAAACACAGTACAAAATTGTAAAGTAAAGAACAGTTTGAACTCATATTTAAAACGTTTTACAAAAAGTTCGTGGCTTGAATTGACAGGATGCACATTGGGGCACACCTTATTAAAAGCTGCTACAATGTGTAGAAAGTTCAAGAAAGATACAGAACATTTAGCGGAAGTTAGGCTTGACGCCTATGAAAAAACCGCATGGCTTTAGCTTCAGTTCTTATATAGGCTCACAAGGAGTTGGATGTGTAGGTCCGTGCTGTTTAGATGGAGAAGTGTTTCTAAATAAAGTAATTTGGATTATTTTAGTTATGAATTAACTAAATACTATTTAAATTATCAATCGATGAATTGATAATTCTACCATGAAGTGATTTTGTGTAGAAAAAGTTAGTTTTCTACCAGTTAAGTTGAAAATTGTTCTGAGGCTTAGTCTACGAGGAAAATACTTTGAAAACGTATGTTTTTATCTATGCTAATCTAAGGTGTGAGTTAAATAAAATTTCATTTGAATCAATTAGGAAATTTATAAAAGTGACAATTTCTAAAAAAAGAACTAAAGAACGAACAGTGAGGTATCCATGTTAAAACATAATATTGTTTATTTTAATGTTCATAAGATTAAAAATGTTCAATAAGATATTTCATTAAAATCTTAAAGTCAGTTATTATTTGAGTCGATTTAATTCCCAAAGTACTTGTACAGTGATTGAACCTACTAAACTCTAAATTTAATAATTTCTATAAAAATAATATTGGTTAACCACGTGTAAATAGTGTGAATCATAATATGGTTTGGCGGGCTGTTCTGTTGAGAACTGGGTCAGTATGTTACAGGTGGTTTATTGGAATATGAAAATTAAATTTATATCATTTGTTATGTAGGATTGTTTACAAACAATTAGCATTTTTTTAGGTCATTAATTTAAATAACTTTATTTAAGATTTCAATTGAAATACAATTACATTTTACAAATAATAATTATCATTTGATTACTAGAAAAACATTCTATATAATTTTAATAATTACATTTTTAACTTTGGAATTTTTGGCTAGTCGGACCGAACATTTTTGTACAAATATATTTATTTATTATAAACTTTTGTAACGAACCACGTTCGTTGCAAACTGGCTTTCCCAACGTGGGGCTGATAAAGCTAATAAAGTTATTTGTAAGGGGCGATTTCTTGCAAGTTTAGATAATAAAGTTTCGAGTTTTGCTTTTAAAGAAAGAAACTCTACTTTCAACGTTTCTAATTTTGATAAAACTATGTCTAATGTTGCATCGTTAAGAATAACGTATACCGGTGTAAAGTCCAATATGTGGTGAAGGTTCGAGCCTGGTTGCTGGCGTTCCGATTCTGTGCCGATACGTTACTCCATCGACCTCATTAGTAACCAGCATAAACTAGAAACACTAAGAATTGCATTAACTGAAGAAAAGTGGTGAAAACTAAACATACAACTTAGCTTGTTGAGAAATCGTTTAAAAACAGCTCGTATTGTTGCAATCGATTTTGTTGCTTGTATTGTTGCAATCGATCTTGTTGCTTGTATTGTTGCAATCGATATTTTTGCTTGTATTGTTGCAATAGATCTATTTGATTGTATTGTTGCAATCGATCTTGGAAAAAACTAAAGAGTTTTCAGAGTATGTCAAAAACACATACAGATACAATACATGTCATTATACCAGAACATGTTTAGGAACTGCAACACCTTTATAGTTAGGAATGTTTGTCTGAAACAATATCAAGAAAAGGTCGAAGAGAGGCAGATACAAAATTCAAAGAAATATCCTTGTCTGAAAAGAAAGTTACAGGGCAATTTAAATACCACCTGTTGACAAAACGAGGAGCCGTTTGAGATAATGGAAAACATGTGGCATCTAGGATGACACGAAGCCCAAAATGTGTAGGCAAATCAAGAGAATGGACCTAAATTTATGTTAAGAAACTAAAATATTAAGAGGACAGAAAAAACGCATACCTTCTGGGTTAAGGAAGTACACCAAGATCTGCAAAGACCAGGTTTAGAACGTATAGAGATTTAAGATTCAGAGTAAATATCTTGAAGCCAAATGATCGAAAGTTATAAAACCAGAATATCTACACCGACAAGCCAAAATTAAAATACAAAGGTAGAAAAAATACTGCAATAGAAGGAAAAATAAAGTTGTGTGAAAACTAAGTAGGCTCTGTCCAACGCAAAAGCTGAGGGCTTGTTTAGGGTTAAAAGCTTATTTAGTAGAACCATAGATCATGAATAATAAATAGATCTTGCATCCATACGGGGGCTGTGTGCCGGAAAAAAGGTTGTCGCCAAAATAGTACATGATCGCGCCGCGAGGTAGCGCTAGGGAGAAAGCATTGGTAGCATTGGTGTTTCAAATAGCTTCCTTCGTTTCCCCAATAGATAGCGCCAAAAATGTCGAATTTCCAGTGGAACAAAATATTGCATTGGATCGGAGTTCTATTAGGTTATCCAAATACAATGGTAGAACTCTACCATGAGTGTTAGGTTTTCCAGTCTGGGTGTTTACTATAACGGCTCAGGTATGATGGTTTGAAACTCCATCCATTGTCTACCACTAAAACAAATAAAATCTCAACTTGTGAATTTTAAATGTAATCCTTTCTGGGGATTAAACTGGATGGAAATTATGGTAATATATTTATTTATTTTCAATGTTAATAAACTATATTAAAATCTCGAAAACGTTGATCACAAACCCTATTATAAAAATAAAGTTAAGTTTAGATTGATTGAGAGTTTTGCTTATAAAGGAAGAAATTCTACATCGCACTTTTCCAATTTCGATAAAACTATGTCTGTTGTTACAATTGTATTTTTCAAATCACCTTTATTATTAAGATAAATTTGTTTTAGAGTTAGACTATGTTAAGGTTAGGATAAGTTATGATAACTTCTGAAATGTTTTATTGGAGTTTTAGAAAAGGATAAACTTGGAGGGTCCCAGATCCAGCACAAGGAGGGCAATTACGAACATCGCTTGATTCGTTCTGTTCTGTGCTGTGCAATCTGGAGTGATGAACCGGTAAGTATGGCTACAAGCTCACCATGGTACACAAAATAATTGATCTACAGATAACGAGTGAGAAAATTTCAATTTGCACAAAGGCTGTTTCTTTTTTACCAGGCTTTAATTTGGAAGAAAACAAAAACAAGGAGTTGCCTTGGCAAGCACAAAAGCTGCGAGAGGAATCAATGGTAACCTGACATCAAAGATGGACCTCGGGACTTCAACTTCTTGTAGGTCGATGAGCACTGGAAGTGGTGAACTTGGTTTTCACAATTAACAAGAAAGAATATCGCACAGCTGATAAGCTGGTTAGATTAATTTAAATTCTAAAGATAAAAGATGCAGAGTGCGAATTACATGTAAAGAAAATATGACATGGCAATAAGATCACTATGTACTCACCCTGAAATAATGTTCAACAGATCTGGGTGATGGGTCTTTATAGAGTTTGGTAGTTTTAATGGATGCTGTTTAATCTCTAAGAGTAAATGCTTCCCATCTCCGTCTTAAACTAAAAGTTGGGTTAGTTTAAGTTGGGCTATATTATAGTTAAGGTTAAGATTAGATAGAAAGCTGGTTTGCTTTCATGGGTAAGTACCATGATAGATTGAATATGGTTTAGTTAGGTTAGGTAACGTTGTGCTAGGTTAGAATCATTTAGGTTGAGAGTAGAGCTGGGATGGGTCAGTACCACGATGGCGCACATGACTGAATACCATGATGGAATGAGGGAGATTTAGTTGCACGATGGCTCTAGAGAACAAACCTACGTACACGCGTTTAGATTTATACAAAGTGAAAGACATATTTATGATATGAGCTTGGTAAAATCAAAACGTAAAACTCGTTGATAAAAGGTTTGGGGCTGTCGTTGAGAAGCTTAAAATCACTTTTATAGACGTCCAAGGAACCGTAATGGGCCAACAATTTCTCGTGAGATCTTATCGGGGTTTCAGACCACTCAAAATACTTCTGCAGTTGAGCCTGCCAGGGACCAAAATCTTTTCGTCACCATTTCCTAACACTGATGTTTAAATTAGCTGTCACGAGACGAAATACTTCAACTTTGACGATTTTATTGACTTATTAAGACATATAAAACCTAAGTAACAACCGTATTAAAACACAATTTAGATAGATCGTGTTTTGTAAGTAAATATAAATATAATCGCCGCTCTGAAAGCTTTTGCATGACTCCGAATAAAGAATTGGTATCTGAATTTTAGTTCGATTAAGTTTAAATTGATTACTAAGGTAATGTTTTAGACCTCTCATAAATCATGTTTCTATCCAGTTTAAAGGACAATCTATAATATAATTTAACCTATATAATGAAAATGTTATTGATGTGTATATATATTATGTTAAATTAAAATACTAGTTGTGAAAACTGCTATTTGTTTTCTTTTTATATCTTAATTTTGCTAAAGCGTTAAGTGACACATAAGTGTTTACAAAAACCAAGACAGGCAGAATATTAACATATGGCACACTAAGAGTTATGGCTTTCAAATAACCGTTTTATTTGAACCGTGACGCCATTTATGTTTCGATGACTAAACCAATAAAACAACGATAGTATGCGGTCAAAATGTAAGGCTACTAACGCTATTTTTATAAACATTTTCGGTATGGTGTTTTCAAGATATTTCTGAAAACAATTCCCTCTTTCTAGATCAGGAAAGGTTTTCCCAAAATGTTTAAACAAAACAGTAGGTACATATATTATAACCACAAATTTATCTGCACGTGGCAGAACCTCAAGTCTCTCTCACACAGAACCTCAAGTTTCTCCCTGACAGAACCTTAAGTTTCTCTCTAACATAACCTAAATTTTCTCTCTAACAGAACCTTAAGTTTATCCTTGTTAGAACATCAGGTTTCTGACTGAACCTCAAGTGTCTCCGTAACAGATCCTCAAGTCTCTTCCTGATAGAACTTTAAATTTCTCCTAAAACAACCTAAAATGTAGTCTCCTACTTAAGACGATGTTAAAAGAGGAAAATATATTTTGTATTTTCATATTTTATTTATCATTTTTAGTTTCACAACCTTTTTTACGACAGTCATATTTCCACGTCTTCTCTTTAAGGCACAAAACAATAATTTAAATGTCCTCATACATTGCAATACTATATATTTGCAGGCTTTACTAAAATTAATACTACAGATACGTACGTACGTGAGTAACAATATAATATAACAACTTATTTCACCCATCACCTGTAATACTTAACATAACTTAGCACACATTGTACTTTGGGGCTATGCTTACAAATTCAATCAATAGGCTACTTACTATAGGTCTTGTGAAGTAGAGTAGTTAAAGAACTAATGGAGGCTATAATACGTTATAAGATTTGCTTTGAGGTTATAAAATTAATATAAATACAAACTTTTGTTATCAATATATTTATTCATTTATACTAATTTAAAAAAAAGATACCCATTCATTTAACTTCGGAGATCTTCGTATAAAATATTCAATCTTTAATTTCTTCATTATAATATTAATAACTTCTAAATCATTTGATCTATCAATATGAAATAAAAAACACTTTAAAAAAGATGATAGTTTAATCTTTATTTTTATATATAATAATGTAAATAAATACAAATGTTTAACTAATAGGCTTACAGCTTTATAATCCTTACTAGGGGCTCTGCCCCTGGACGCTTCACGTCCCAACCCCGCCTCGGCCTTCGGCCTCAGATGGCTGCTTCGCTTCGCTCGCTGTTGGAAAATTCGCTAAAGAATCTCTTTAATCTTTGGCTCGTTTGTACACAGGTGATTGAGCACAAATCAGCTGTTTTATTTGGCAGCTGACTCAAACTCATTAAACATTATCTCCATAGATTAACATGGGAAATTTGAAGGATTGTTTGGCGGAGCTCCTTCTCGGGTTAATAGCGGCTAAAGGGATGATTGGGTCTTGAATCTGACGGAAAATCTCTTCTTTGAAATTTAATTTTCTACAACTTTTGTATTTAACATTTTTTGCTATCTCTTACCGTTTTCTTACTAAATGCGCTCAAAGTGGGAAAATTAATAAATTGAAAAAATCTAAAAAATCTTTCTCTCCCAAAAGGAGCTTCCAAAATTTAAAAATGTTGAATTCTGGCAATTTTCCCGAAAGTTTTTCGTCAAGAGCTTTAATTCAAGTATGATGTCGAGGGGGGTACGATTACGGGAAGTGCCTAATAATTAATGTCAGTGAATCGGTGAAATCGTCTAGCTTTAAGGACTTTGGGCGGAGCCTCCCTTCTCG
>JAGFPH010000008.1:638178-650410 GCA_018207615.1 Philaenus spumarius
AATTGTGTTAAGTTTTTGATCCAAACCAGCTGTTTTAAATATAATATGTAACAACAGATGTTTGAATTATGATTCAGTAAGATGGATCTTTTGATAGTTTTTTTTTTAACTTAACCTAAAAAAACTATTGGTTGTGAAGAATAATCATCTGCTTATAAATTTGCTAAGTTGGTTGCTATGGTAATGAATGGAAATGCATTCATCAAACGTGTGTAGGTATAGAAATAAACCACACCTTGAATTGTGTTGATGAGCTTTTCATTAAAATCAGCTGTTTTATCTGTTATAGGGTTGGGAGTGAACCCCCGTATTTTGACCATTTTCAACCAATAAAATCCATAATCTGCTAAATCCATTCAAGTGTATGCCTAGCCTACCTTTACATAGTGGTATGAAGGTAACTTGTAAGTTTTAAGCCTCTAGATATCGTGGTTTTGCCTGTACTTTGATTGTGAATCAGTCAGCTAGTCATGACTTCTTTTATATATACAGAGTATAGAATTTATTCTTCTGAAAAGTACAGAGGATATTGGAACGCAGATACAATATTTAAAAAAATAATTAATAATACCATATTTTTATTAGATTTATCATAAAACAATATGTTTAGAGGTAAAATAAAATAGATTTTATAGCTACAAAGTTGAGTATATCGTAAATACTACCAGATCTGTTAGAGCAAAACTTTTCTGGTCTTGTTTTCAGAAAAACATAGAATTATAGATTAAAAACTAATGGTTCTTGCAAGATTGGATTCAATTGATAAAACTTCAAAGTCAGACAACTTTTGTTTCTTAATCTATTAAGGACACTAAAAGATCTATCTGCCTGGGCCACTGAAATATCCACAAAGCTACACCACAATGGGAAATTTGTAAAAATCACTTACAAAACTTACAAAACACAGAAGCCTACAACACAGAACTTACAAAACTTGTAAAACTTACAAAACACAGAAGCCTACGTTTTGTTGTTTGGTACAAAGAACCTTATAAAGACACCCATCAAAATGACTTCATATTTATCACATGCTCTCAAAACTAATACAACATTTTAATGTAAATCTAAAGAATGTTTAGTTTTGAATTCCTTCATTGGCTTCATTATATGACAGTCGGTAACTACAGTCTAAAGTTCCTGGCCCATAAGAGTTTTCCCCTGCCCCTCCATTTCGTTGGTCCTGTAGACAGACAGAAACTAAACTAATTCTATTGTAGGCCTATGTAATAATAAAACAAATATGCTAGCAAGATTATTGTAGACGGAGGTGGAGCATAGCGTACAAAACTTAAACGCCAGCGACCCGGCTTGAACTTGGGATACCGTGTCAATTGTAATGCGTTAGGCTGCTCCACTCCTCAGCTATTAAATACAAGGAGTTTACTGCGGTTTAGATCAGTAATACATGAACAGCAAGTCAACGCAAAAACGAAATCTTTATTGTTTGTTTAGTCATTAGTTTCACGTTCACATATTAATAGCAAACTGGAAAGCTTAGGAATAGCTACTTTTTAACGACGGACATCCAAAAAAGAAAGAAAGCAGTCCTGCTGCCGACTGAAGTAAAAACTACCATTAATATAAATCGTTGGTTATAATGGTTTAATCTGAAATTTGACCATTATTTTTATCTTGTCCCACTTAAAATGATTGAAATCTAAAAAATTAAAAATTAAATAAGCATGATTGACTATAACAATTAAAAACACCTAATTTTAGGTTAGGCCTTTCCTGAACCATTACACGTTTCTTTTATGCATTTGCATTCATTAGCATAGCAACCAAGTTATTAAATTTAGAAATTAAAACAAATTTGAAAGGATTTGTAAATTTTAGAGGTACCACCAAGAACACTAATTTACCACAACTTACAAAGTAGGAAGTGCAATGTCCATTTCAGAGGTATCACCAAGTAAACTATTTTAACAAAACTTAGAAAATTACTAAGCACAATGTCCATTTCATCCGTAGCGTGGCGTGACTAAATTCAGCTATTGAGTTTAAGCCTTTGAATTTAGTCGATTTCTTCTTCTTTAACGATCAGCTGTTACATCAAACTTCTGGTTTATATTAGTGCTTGTGTAAACCAATGGAGAAGAAGAAATCGTCGACGAAACAAAACCTCGTTTTCTCTAACACCTACATACACCCCTAACTAGATTAATTACAGGGTTTTATACGAGAGTTATGCAGTATGGAGTATATTTTATCTCATGCAAAAAGTGTTCGGTGGTGCGTCTAAAGAAGTTTTCACTTCAATAAAAAGTTGTTTTCAAAAAATAATATTCGTAAATAATAAGATCTTTTCATTTCCACATTTATTCTACAGTTGTTGTAAAGCTCGCGGAAGTTAACATTTCACAGAAGTTTGTTTGGAAAATATAATTGGAAGGTATTATTCATTTCAATTGGTGCTTTCAATTCATACAAGTCCAGGAAAATATAAAATAATCTGGAAGTATGAGTAAAGGTATAAAAATGTATTTCAATGGGCTTTATTACATCAATTGACCTAATGAGGAATAATTCCCATACAATGGGTTTCTTTAACCCTTCTTGCGGAATTCTTTGGGAGGGTGATCTTAAATTGAGAAGGGTTTCCAGAGTTACAACTTCTGACGTACTTTTAGGAAGTTACACTAGACCCCTAGGCGGGGCAACCAGCTGTGCCTTCGGCGACTCAGTCGATGACGCGTGTAGAGCAACTGGTGGCGCAGCAAATTACTCTTTGTTCGGTCCTACGATAGTTTTCGCCAGCCGAGCAGTCTGTTTTCTGTTTTCCTCGCATTATTTTCTGTACTCTGTTTTTTTACGCGAATTGTGTACTTTAGTATGTCTAGTGAACTGCAGATTTTCACTGTAAAAAGCAGGCGAAGTGAAAGTGTAGACATGTCAAAAGGGAAAGACGGGTGCCAGAACTTATTGGACACAAAAGTGAATATCAATGATTTCATTTGTGCAGTTGAACAACAATCCGTAATTTGGGATGCCAGTTTTGAAGCTTACAGTAATAAGTAAGTAAAACTGAATGCTTGGAATGAAATTATATGTACATTCATACCGGATTTCCTACTCCTGGTGGCGGGACTGGCTCCACCGCCGTGTAGCCCTGTATAATAGGCGCGGTATGATACAACGCCCCGCCACGACTCTCCGCCACCCGTGGCTGCCGATATATGGCCCTAATCTAATATGTTCTAATACAGTATATGTTCTAATATATGTTCTAATATGTTCTAATGCCCTAATCTAATATTCCTCACAACAATAAACAACATGAAAAGAAGGAACACTTTTTCGAGATATCAGCTGTTTTTTTAAATATTAACAACATTTGATGTTTTTTCATGCTCGTCACGTTGTTGTCACGTTAGAAAGCTCAAAGCTTTTCAACTCTCCGCAGTAAAATGATCAAGATTTTAGCACCACTAGAAAATTTTCGCAAGATTTCAATACTTCGGTATTTTAATCCGAGCCGAAATCGAAAACGTCGAGAAAAGTAATAAAAAGTAAGGGTAAAATTTTTAGAATTTTGTAAGATACTTCATTTTTAGGACGAGCAGCGTCATCGGTGTCGCGGCTGGCTGCGCCGCCTGGCGGCCTAGTGTAATAAAGGCCTTATTTTTGAAATTTTTTCAAGAACCATCACAACACTAAAGGTATGCCTTTTTGGTGGATATCTATTTGAAATAAAATACTTTCATTTTCTGGTGTGAAACAGTGGTTTTTCTATTAAACCAAAGTGTCTAAATTGATTAAAGTAGTTGGCTCGTATTTGTTATATTGTAGTTGTATTTTCATTTGTTACATTTTAACTTAACTAATTAGAATGTAACTAGTAAAATAGGTAGTGAATTAAACAATATTTTTCATAATGCCTTAAATAAGCACTATTATTGAATTTAAAAATATTTATATTTCGCATTACGTTTTCTTAAAGTTAGCAACACTTATCATTTAAAAGAAGTAAATTCCAACCGTAAATTAATTATTATTACAATGACAAAGTAAAAACTAAATAAAGACGTAAAACAACTCTTCTACAAATATACAAATATTAAATTTCCTGAAAACTAGCAGAAAACAATGTTTTGTTAATGTTCAATAAGTTCAACAGACTTTTTGGGTAAACAAATCCTTGTATGCTTTAACAATTGTGGAGGAATTCCTTATTTACTAGTTTACGAGAAAATATTTACAAATATTAAATTTCCGGAAAACTTAGAGAAAACTAATTTTCTAGAAATGTTCACTAAGTTTAACAGACTCTTGGGTAAAAAAATCCTTGTACATGGTACCAAATGTCAAAGAATTCCTTATAGGCGTTTACGAGAAAATATTTATACAAATTCAATAGCCAGAAAATTTACAGAAAACTATTTTTCTAGAACATAGACTCTTGGGCAAAAACATTCTTTGTATACCAAATCTTGAGAAAATCCGTAGAGATATTTTCGAGAAAATATATGTAAAGTTATAAATGTTTTAGTTATTTAAGAATATAATGATCAAATAGTAAAACACTAACGTATTCGTAACCGAGTATAAATGCCGAGCGAAGCAGCGGAGACTGGCACTATTGTATGTCTGTCTAATTAATTATAACCTAATAATCATAAATTCAAAGTGTACTTAATAAAAGTAAAACTTCATAATGTTTACTGCATTTTAATTAAGTGATATGTAATAACGTCGAACTGGGATCAAAAGCAATCACAGTGTATGCATTGTGTAAACACATAATTTATTAATGTTTGTTTATAATTTCAATTATGGAACGAGATTTAATATA
Organism: Philaenus spumarius; assembly: GCA_018207615.1. Classification (NCBI taxonomy): domain Eukaryota; kingdom Metazoa; phylum Arthropoda; class Insecta; order Hemiptera; family Aphrophoridae; genus Philaenus; species Philaenus spumarius. Next base: position 642,971 of record JAGFPH010000008.1, read on the forward strand.
TTAAAGCGAGATTTTAAATTTAGTTTTATTTAAAACAAATTATTAATAGGTCTTTATATACACTTAGGCACGTATTAATGTAATTTGAATAAGTAATGTGACATTTTTGTGCACGTCTACTCAAAATTTACGAACGCATTTGTTTTCAGCAACATACATTTGTGTGATTTACCATGCTATTCTACAGGTAAAAATAAGATAAGACATTTCAAGGAACATAGGTCCGGAAATGCTTAGTTTTCGAATTATCCCTGAGCTGGTGACGTTGGGTCTGGGAGACCCGAGGGAAATTTTGTTTTGTTGTATTGGCAACACCGCTCCGCATAACCCCTTCTACTCTTCAGTACCTTCAAGTTAGTGTGTCTTGAGAACCTGTGCGTCGTCGTTCCGTTATTCCGTCATTCCCTGTGTTTTGTAATAATAGTGAAAATTTAGTTGGGGTCTGGGAGACCCAACATCACCACTTAAGTAACTGTTTGTATTTTAGTGTTAGTATTATGACGTCTTCATCACGTAATATTTCTGTAAATGATCCAGACTACTCAGACAATGTTAGGGAAATGCTGTGTGAAAGTGAAAGTGACTCAGATTTGGTGGATGACAGCGATGCAGACCCGGATTTTGAGGTTAGTGATCACGATACAGATTCAGAGATCAGTCCAGATGAAGAATCCGATATTGTCATTGATCCTTTAGAGGATGAAGATCAAAATGACATAGGTAACCCGTCTTCTGGACAGACATCAACAAATTATTGGTATGGCCGTGGAAAAGAAAAATTTAAATGGTCAAAACAACCGCCTGAGCGTAGTAGAACAAGGACACCTGCTGAAAACATTATTCCAAGAATGCATTTACCAGGGATAATTGGCCCAGCCAAAAATCTTGGTAATACATGTTCTGAGCTTCAAGCATGGGAGCTTATTATAACTAATGATATGATAAATGAAATAGTTACTTGTACAAATGAAAAATTGAGGGAAAATAGGCAAAAATACAAAAATCTTCAGAAAGTTGAACGGAAAGATACTGATATTATAGAAATGAGGGCTTTAATAGGTCTGTTGTATTATGCTGGTCTTTTTAAATCCAACCACGAGGATTTACAATCTCTATACGCAACAGACGGCTCAGGTCGTGATATATTTAGGGCTGCGATTTCCCTGAAACGCCTGTTAACTTTGTTGTCTTGTTTGAGATTTGATTCTAAATGTACAAGAGCTATAAGAGTCGTTGATGATAAAGCAGCTGCAATATCCTGGCTATTCAATAGGCTGGTTGAGAATTCACAAATGAATTATTCACCATATGAGTATACCTGTGTCGATGAAATGCTGGTTGCGTTTCGTGGAAGATGCCGATTTAAGATGTACATGCCGAAAAAACCGGCCAAATATGGCTTGAAAGTTATGGTTTTGGCAGATGCAAGAACTCATTATTTTTATAATGGGTATATTTATACAGGAAAGGGTTCTGATTGCATTGGACTTTCTGAAGCAGAGAAAAAACTCTTGATTCCAAGTCAAGCGGTTCTTCGTTTGACTAAGCCGATTGAGGCGTCCAGAAGAAATGTTACGGGGGATAATTGGTTTTCCTCCATACAAGTAGTGAGAGAGTTAAAAAAAAAGATCTTACCTATGTTGGGACTGTCAAGAAAAATAAAGCAGAAATCCCCTTGGCATTCCTACCAAACAAGAGAAGAACGGTTCAGTCATCTGAGTTCGGATTTACAAATGATATGACACTAGTTTCCTATGTGCCGAAAAAAAACAAGTCAGTAGTTCTGGTGTCATCTATGCATCACAGCGCCCAGATTGACGAAGAAACCAGCAAACCAGAAATAATTGGTTTTTATAATGCTACAAAGGGAGGCGTAGATTCGCTTGACCAAAAATGTGCATTATACAGCACTAATCGTCGAACAAAGAGATGGCCTTCTGTATTGTTCTATGCAATACTAAATATCTCTTCAGTCAACGCCTTTGTACTACACTACTCATTTCGAGGCAATGCAAAGGTAGAACGGCTTCAGTTCCAGAAAAATCTCAGCAGGGCACTTGTGGAACCACATATGAGGAATAGCCTTCACAACCAGTACCTTCCCAGGGAACTCAAGGCGTTGATCGGTGGGATCCTGAAAGAAGATGTGCCAAGAGAAGAGGTACGAACCGGTGAAAAAAGGAAAAGGTGCGAACTGTGTCCGAAAGGAAAAGACAGAAAAACAAAATTTGTGTGTGTTTCATGCAACAGGTCTTACTGTTTAGAGTGTAGAGCAAGCTTGTGTGCTATGTGTAGCCATGACAACTAAAAACACAAGTTGAAAAATATCAAAACTAAAAGAGGTGCAGAATTTTTGTGTGAAGTCGTACTACCAATGTTAATTTTTTATCAAAAACGTTACACATATGCTTATTAAAAATAGTTGTGCTTTTCTAAAAAAAATTATAATTTAAAAATAAAAAAAAAGTTTTTGTCTAATGTTTTTCTGTTATTGAGGTGTGTACTTTATATATCATAAATTAATAAATAAATAGTAGTAACTTATTTTTGGCATTAACACTTTTTTCCTGCATTGTACTATTGTACTCTACGCAAAAATATATTTATACGTTTATTTTTCCTCCATTGTTACCATATATAAAAATATTTTAAAAATGGGTCTGCCAGACCCAACGTCACCAATTGAGTGAATTTTAGCAACATCACCAGTTCAGGGTTATACGCCATTTTGTTTTCTTTATTAAACACTTAATATCTACGGAAATATAAAAGATATTTACCTCAAATTTAATGTACATATTTCTTACGTACCCTTTTACCCTTGTACAAAAAGCCACATCGTTATTTTTTACTCTTAAAAAATGGCGGTATGCATTAAAATTTGTTTAAAAAAATGTTAGGAAACAAAACAAGTATTTAAAAAAATTTCAAACAAACCTACCTATTTATTTTCCCCGTAGTTCAAGAAATAACCGAGTTATTGGCTAAAAAGTAAAAAAAAAAATTATATCTGTACTATTATTTTTGTGTCTGTATAGTTATAGAAAATACCAAGAAATTTTTGTAAAGTTAGTGGTTTTAGAGATATTTGACATTCAAATTTAAAAATAGCCGCAATTTTAAAGTATACTACAAAACGTTCTGGTTTTTTGTACAAGGGTTAAAAGGTCACGTAAAAAATATGTAGACTAAATTTTAGGTCAATTTTCTTTTATATTTTCAAAGGTAATAAAAACAACATAATAGCGGATGGTTAAAAAACTAAGAACTTTCGGACCTACGTTTATTGAATCTTTTTTTTAAATATTTTTACCTACAGAGCAACAGCATGGTGAAATTTGAGACGATATTTTCTGTACACCGTGTATATTGAAAAATTGGCCTTCGTACCAACAGAAGAGAGCAAAATCTTATGTTACCTTATGCTAGGTTTTAAAATGTCAAGTCTTAAAAGGAACTTGGTGAAGTGAAATATTCTAAACATACTTGTATGTATTACTTGCAGGTATCCGGGACTTCTCTCATAGATATGAATAAATGGATGGTGGGACTAATATTTAGGCTTTCCATTAAACACAGTTCAGAAAACTATTTCAGATCCAATTTCTCTGGCCCAAAAACGCATGCCGATCTTCGTCAGGTTTTGATGTACATTTCACTATTGCGAGTACATTTACCTTAAAATATTAGCTTAGCAAAATATTTTCTCCACAGACGGAAATAATCGAAATATAATTGTTGTGTCTGCTATAAATATAAGGGTTGATATTTCATTTAACTCCTTAGACTCAAGTGATCGAAATACAAAATGCGACTTTTCGTGTTCATCGCCTAATTCAGTGGAATTTATATGTATTGTGTAGGGGTAAGATAGTGGTGGGATTCTGAAAACGAGTGTTCTTTGTTTAAAAACGTTTCATGTTTTAGTGTTGCTAACTGATGAGTAAACTGTTTTTGATTACAATGATTATTGCGTTTAGATACTGTATCGTGTAATATTTATTGTTTGTTCTATTATTTTTCAATAAATACATACAGTTTTATTTCTAGTTATAGTCCTATGAAACAAAGTTTGGTTATTTTAAATTATTCCGCCAGATATTGATAAATGATTTAAAACTACGAAATACCTTTGAACATGTCAGTAAAGTAATAACAAATGAGAATTTAACTTAATGTTTTCATACATAACCAACAGTTTTAAGAAATTACTAAATATAAGTGTTATTTTTAAACTCATGTAACACAACGATAACATAATAGAAAAAAAATCCGTGTTATAGTAGTAACAGATCAATAATTTTACCTGTTTTTTTCAAACTGTTCTTTTTTTTAATGAATAGTTTGTTTACTTTGGGCAAAAAGAGCAAAAACGCCCATCACTATAGGGGTAGTTTCCCTATTTCAACACATTAGACAGTACTGACCAAAATGTTTTGAGTTTGCTTTTTCTATGTAACATTTCTGAAATAAACGTACCATATTTCAGTTATCTAGGTTCAAGAGGAGTAAAATAATAAATTTATTGTTTTAGTGGTTGCTATCCATTTGTTCATCATTTAAATGCAATAATCAAAATGCGAAGGCTCTATTGTTGTATCTGTTATATAGAAGTAGTTTAGCAACATTTTAGCTATTCCCATATGAAAGGTGGATTGTTTGGGTTTAATTACCCCATTTAAACCCTTAAATATGTAATATTTTTAAATCGATATATTTTTACGTCGTTTGTTCCCTAATTAAACACTAAGCGAAAATCGTTTCAGTACCTTCAAAAGGAAATTTGGTCATGGCGTGTGGAGCGAACAAATACAAATTATAACATCGGTAAATACGGACTTTACTTCTTTTATTATAATTGCTACATATTGCTTCAAAAACCACATAATTCAAATGGCAGATAATAACCTAAAATGTCTTTTAAACTATCACTTTACACCTTTCTACTGGTAAACAAAAACTATACTTAACTGAGCCCGCCAGTTTGTCATCGCGTAAAGTCAGTAACGTCAATTTTTGTTGACACCAGTTTGCACTTACAGAGCATTCGTACAATAAAAGGGATTGCAACGGAGCTTAAATCGAAACCTATTAAATAAAAAAACGCGAACCACTTCAGCCTTCTTAAGTAGTTTTATTGAAACCGAAATAAATATCTAAGTCGCAGTAACCATCAAGCGGATTTACATTTTAATAGGCAATTTGATATTGTGTGCATTTATGTATTTGTTTCGTGTACTGTATTGATAACTAGCGTAGGTACCCGTGTTTTCACTCCCAGATATTGTACCAATCTTACAAAACGATTAAATAGGGAATCGGAAGTAATACTGGGCCACATAGATTGGTACTGTTCAAAACTTACCTTTTAAAATTTAAATATCACCAAAAGTAGGAATGTTTCAGCTTATTACTCACAATACACAAGATACCTAGAGGTTAACTCAATAAACCATAGAAATAGATGTAAATTTTGGCTTTATTAACCAAAATAAAAAAGTTTATATGCCCTTAATACAAGAAAATGTAATTAGTGATATGCCCTTAATACAAGAAAAACTTCAGATTTAAAAGAATACATATATATTTTATTAAGTTGAATTTAAAAGCCCTCCCCAAAAATAAAAATCAAAAACCCTCCCTTTTAATAATAATTACAGAATTTATACAGAAAAGATTAACAAGTTACAAAGTTTTAACATGAGATACCATGGATTTGTTTAAGAATAAATATATATGTCGTTGGCCAACTCTAAAGCTAATTATAAATAATTGAATAAATAAACAAAATTAATTATGAGACGTCTCTCTATAAAAAAAAAGTATATGAATTTCTAATATACAGCCCTTAGGGCTAAGGTCCGAAATGTGCTAGCTTGCTCCTCCCAATTATTAAATACAAACATATCCTATATAGTATACATATACAAAATTACTTTTTCAAAATACAGCCTTTTTAATATTTAACACAAAAATTAACTGCAGATCATTCATATTTTAAATTAATCTCTGTCTGTAACTAAATCACTGTAGATATAAGAAATTTTATTGTATTTAAAGTCCTGTTGGAAGGTAGGCCTTTTCAGTAAGGCGTAGCTGTGGTGTAGCTTATGGCATTGTATGGTTAAATATTCCCTGAAGTTGAACCAGTGTAACTGCATAACACAAATAAAAATTCCTTTTTAGAAAACTTGCAGCTAATTTAAATAAGCATAAAGCAGGTGGTCCTTTTGAGTTAGCTGATTTTAAAATTTGTAGCACAAGGTGACAAATTGCTACTTAAAGATTGTAATAGTTAGTACAACATGTGTCATGTTGCATAAGACTGTCTCTACATGTTAACCAAACCACATGGCAACATAAAAATGTTCTTGTTTAGTTACATAATATACATATATCAGTAATATTATGCCTATAGCACATTAAAAGTTTTCAATATTCTGGTTATACTGCAGAAAACTACACAGTTACAGTTAATTAATACAGAACAGTTTAGGCTAGTTTTGTTTGAAATATGTTAAGACTTTAGTAATAACCAACATAGTATCAGCTTTAAAGTTTTTGTAGGCTGTAAGATTTGCATTTTAAAATTAGGCTGTAGTAAAAATGAAATACATAGGTTTCTCTATTAAATCGAACAAAATGAGTTTGAAAAGTTATTCATAAGCTAACGGTGGAACTAACCTTATTAAATTTTACAAGTAAATATTTCATAACTAACAAAAGTAAGGCTAAAACATTCCACATACCTGGTATTGACAAAGTAAAGGCTTATAACAAATGCATGTTAATTGGCCTTGCGCATAACTCGCGACAAAAAACTTAAGGAATTAATCCACGACAAAAATTTAACTATATCAGCGACATGACAAGGTGGACTTTCCTGTAGTGGAAGCAATGGCGGACTCTCCTTCTCGAATGTTCTAAAGAAGCAAGTTTAACGGTCAAGAAACGTCAGCTGTTCGGTATATGAGATAAGCAAACCGCTTAATAGCGAACTATGCCCAAAGTAGATACTGTACGGAGGTGGCGTCTGGCGGAGAAAAGGGAAACTATTTGGAAGTTGGTGAAGGTAGGCAGAAGTTGTAACTAGTCGGTAAAGATAATTACAGAATGTGAAGTCGGAGACGTAAAGATTAAGAAAAAAAAATATAGGTGGCACTGAAGTCTAAAAACGTCACAGTTTGAATAAATGAATGAAAGAATGTAGAGTAAATATTGAGAAATCTCAAATGAATCTACGTTTCCCAATTGGACTTGCATACACAAATATCTATGCGCCATTAAGCTCAAAAACCATAATTTCCGCAAGTTGTTTTAAATGCATTTCACGTCTATGAGTACATTCTATCTCAAATATTTTCTACGAAGAATATTTTACACCTTAGACGCGAATAGTAATATTTCCTATAGCACATTTTTCTCTCCTATATATAACTT
>JAGFPH010000008.1:650420-672695 GCA_018207615.1 Philaenus spumarius
AAACATTCTGGGAATATGCTGGACGCTTCTAGAACATTCGGGAATATTCTTGCCCATGTCGACCACTTCAGATATCGCTTCCCAGCTGCTTCACCAACTTCCCCTAAGAAGTTTGTTCTGAAGTTTCAAACCAAAACCTTCTTCATGTATGGGGAGTGAGGGTTACCATACCATATTATACCCATGTGGTTGCGTGAGTGGGTTGCGGAGATGTAGCGGCACTTGGACAAACCACGCTTATATTTCTATATAAAATAACAACAAAGTATAACAAACAATATTGATTGTTTTAGGGGTTGTTTCAATCCTTAAAGGCCTAATATTTTAAAATCCTTTCATAGTGCGCTTCTAGCGGCTATGAGCAACAGTTGTAATATATTTCACGTTCTTAGGCGGTATGTTTTTGTGGTCAATAACAAACAATATTTATTGTTTTAGGGGTTGTTTCAACCCTTCATGGCCAAATATTTTAAAAGAAATATGTGTACCAAATTTCACGTTCCATGTTTGGTACGGATTTTGAGTTTTATAAGGAATAATAGGGATGTTTTAGGAGTATTGTTTCAACCCCATAAATTTTTTTTAATCCTTTCTTATTGCGTCTATAGCGCCTATGAGCAATACGTGTACCACATTTCACGTTCCTAGGCGGTAGGGTTTTGAGATCTATAAAAAACAATAATTATTGTTTTAAGGGTTGTTTCAATCCTTAAAGACAACATTGTTCGATATTTTAACCCTTGAGAACTCGCAGCATGGTCTTTTCGACCGCACCTTTCGATATTTATGAATTCTGAATATTTGACCTTGAGCAAACTTTCTCTCTATCACCTCTTTTCCTTTCCCAGATAGTTAGGGATACAAGACATGCAAAAATTTTAATTTAGTTGGTGGCAAACAGTGCTTATAGTTCGTCTACTAAACCCTTGCGTTGTGTGCGGTCGTTTCTTCCGCGCGCGAGTATTCGTTATTGTTAATTTTTTCGTATAAACAATCATTTGTAAAATGTTTTTTTTTGTAATTTCATTTTATATGTAAATAAGTTCCTTAATACATTAAATTATACTATAAAATACAATTAATATCGTAGTTATTTTGTCCTAGCACCTGACTAATACAGTGCGGTCTAAAGCACCGCTCGCGAGTTCTAGTGTGACGACATACTGCGCGAGTTCTCAAGGGTTAATAGCTATTCTGCTATTCGGGGCGGAGATAAATCCAACAAATCAAAGATTATAAAAATTGGTTCAGCCGTTCTTGAGTTATAAGTGGTGTAACAAACTCGACTTTGTTTTATTTATATAGATAATATATTTATGTACTAAAATCAAGCAATAGCGAAGCATTGCCGGGCCTACTAGTTTATTTTATGTGTCAGCAAACTTTAAACATTTTCTAAAGAGAAACTATGAAAGGAATAGTTGTTATTTTTATTCTGGAGGCCAGTAGACGACAATACTTCGAGAATTTGCTTGAATAAGTCTTTTACGTGATGCCGCCGTCGCCACAAAAAAGTACGAATCAAGCGTAGAAGATGTGTACCGCAATGAACTCTGTTAAGGGTCGGCTCTAGCTGTCGGCCATGTTGCCTGACACTCCATAAGACCAATGTTAAATAAAAATCCAAATTTTTCCTTTATTTTTGATCGGAAAATTATAAACGATATGTCATTTAAAGCTATGGTCAATATGCATGCAAATGGCTTTTTAAAAATTAAGAAAAATATTTTGATTAATATTTATTAACAATTTAAAACATTGATTTTTAATATGTTTTATGTTGTCACTATTAATTATAGCGAAAAAATACCAAGCCATTCGCCTGAAGAATTTCGTCCCCAAGATTTTGGTATTTTTTTTTTAAACGCTATTTGAACAATTGCGGGTTTTAAATGGATTTAGGCTGAGCAATGTCCGTGTAACCTACCGCCGCTATAGGGTGATTTTAAGTATTTTTTACGTTGTAACTATTAATTATAGCGAAAAATTACGAAGCCATTCGGATGAAGAATTTTGTCCCCAAGAGTTTGGTATTTTTTAAAAAACGCTATTTGAATAATTGCAGGATTTAAATGGATTTAGGATGAGTAATGTCCGCTTAATCTACCGCCGCTATAGGGAGTCGCAGGTTGCTTTCTGTTTTACTAGAGCCGACCCTTAAGTACTTGTGGTCACGCTTAACTGTACTAGCACCTATGAAATTAGGATCAATAGCCTATGTACCAAACTAGTTTTACCTTAAAATATACTGTTAGTTAGATCACGTTAGCTTTGGATATCTTATATATTTGCTGACACATAACCGAAAAGATCCAAACTAAGATAATGGGAATAGTGTTTAATATTTAACAACCTCTAACATAATAATATATGGTTTCAAAAAGACATGCAAAATGTGTTTTAGGGATGGTTATTCAACAAATTAGAACATTAGAATTGCAAAATCCTAAAACACCTCCTCATATATTTGTAACATAATTATGGTTGTGTAACATGGCTTGTGATACTTCAAATTAAAGCTATTTAAAACCATAAATTTCTCTGGTAAGAAAATGAAATTGTACGACACATCTGTTCGCTTCGTTTATAATTATCAACCGGGTTTTATCGTTTTCATAGAGTGAAACTGGAATAAAAATAAAGTTATTTACAATATTTTTGCGGGTCATTCCTCGAATATTTGGTTAAATTATTTATTAAAGTTGTATAGAATTTTTTTTCAGAGAAAGTCTCATTATGATTAGTTAATATAAAAATACAGTTACGTAGTGTTTCTATTTAATAACTAGACTGATTAAATAACTCAACTTAATTAATCCTTTTATTATATAAAACAAATTTATGTAATTTACGCCAAAATTCTGGCCTTACTGAGCATGCGTCATTAGCTAGGTCACCGCTACTCCCACAACTCTATTCAGATCAAGTGACTAATCAATCGTAATTTCTATGAAAATATCAGAGTATAATAAAACACTCTGTTTGAATTTGCTTTGCCGCGAGTCGACTCGGGCTTGGTGAGCGAAGCGAGGAGGAGGTGAAGCCTTTTAGTACCGTATGTATTACAAATTTAATTCTTGTTTTCTCCCACATAAGCTTGTTCACTGACTGATGAACACAATAGACTTGAACAATCTACCTAAACTTAAAATTGAAGGTGAAACCATTAGAATATCGAAGCAGCATTAGAAATCTGGGACTGACAATCAATGACAGATTAAACTGGACCGAATATGTAACTGAGGCATGCAATAAAGTACATGCTGGGATTCCCTGTAAAAAAATGAAAGATTTTTGCCATTTCATATTAGTGTGTTCTTAATAAAATAATTAATTATGCCATACTTTACTTAGTGTGACACTAGGCCTATAGTACGTGAAATGGCTGTGGAATCGGCTAATAAACTCCAACGCTTTCAAAATTATTGTATTTGGTTTATTTTTATTGTAAACGTGGGCGACTTTCTTGGCAAAAAAAAGTACAAAAGTTACAAGAAATTTGTAGACAATGCTATCATTCCTAAGTACAGAACTGTAAAGAATAATTAACATTTTACCGCAAAGGCATGTATTTTGTGAAATTTGCTACCGGATTCCCTTTAAACTATTATAGTCGTGGTCAGTTTGCAAAATCATTGACACTTCATTTTATGAATGGTATGGATGTGGGCTGATATCATTGCTCTGTGTGCGTAGGAAGGGGAATCTGTTTAATTTGCTTATCTATATTTTATTATGCATGAATGTGCTCGTAAATGTTATTTATAACTAGTTTATTTTTTTACTTTAATGTATATGTTTCAATTAGGTTATTTTATTTTGTAAAGTTTAAAAACTGTATTAGTTTATAATTTTTCTTAGTTTAAATTGTGTATTTTTGTTTTGTTTTAGGCTTAAGAGTGTCGATATCTATACAAACTTGTAATTATACAATATGAGTTAAGAGTAAGAGAGGACCTGATGGTACTAACTTTGCCCGAAATAAAGACTATTATCTACCTATGTACTCCCCATTAATGCAGCATTGTTTATTAACGGCTATTAACAGTTTTAAGGGTATCTGTGAATGAGCACCACAAGCAACCTACCGTTATGATATAAAAGATTTATACACCTCAGTTCTGGGCTTGGGAATGATTATCATGTAACCGTTTGGAAGAGAGAGTAATGCTGCCGAATATGAAATTCAATGAAAGTTAAAAAACATTGACATTCTCCCTTTAAAATAAGAAGAACTGAAAGATGAACCTATTTAATCATTACATTTTCACCGATCTCAAGCCTGTCTGTTATCAAAGTTCTTATCAGTGCCGGAACAGAGCTAAACTAATTGCAAACAGTCCCTTCCACGTCTGCCCGTCGCCAGTAGTAAATGACTAACGGTGTCCAATACAACTTCATACAATCAAATTGCAGTTATTTCCGGTTATATTACACCTGTCATTAAATCTATTTTATTACCTAGTCCTATAATAAATACTGTACATGCTTTACAGCGAACATTCAACAATTACCTTTAGACTTTATCAAACAAACTCTTTTCTTGGAAGTTGTAGGTCAAACTACATCATTCCGATTTAGATTTAAAAGTCATGACGTCATAAGGAGGACTATTACACAACTCAGTTGTGTACCAACACAGTTTGAAGCTTTGGGGTGACCCCAGGTGCAAATACTGTGGAGAGGAAGATTCAGTGACAGAAAATATCTCGAGGAAAATGTAGGTACTATTCCAGATGTAACATCTACCAGTGGCGAGAAATTACAAGATTGGCTAGATCAATATTGAGAAAAAAGGAAGAGGAGAGTAGACTTTTTGCGCAAGTGAAAACAATAAGTAACAAGTGTTACAATTAGTAGAACTAAGAGGTACACATGAAATTAGAACATCCTGAAGTAATGCCACAGCAGTCCCAGGTTGGTGTCGTGACAAAACAGAGCATCAAATTTGTTTGAAATATCGATATATCGTATTTTAGATGTATCGCAAGTTCACTTAAAAATATATCGATAGTGTTCAATATATCGAAATAAATTTTATACATTTTACAACAAAAATTTATCATTTTATGAAATTTCTTAATGTTTTATGTCTTTTTTTAAATAGTTTTAAGAACCCGATAATTAATTTCAAGGGAAATCGAAACAAAAATTGTATTATTTATGTTTTATATATTATGTTCAGGCGGTTAGAAAATATTTTCAATCAAGCAACGACTGCAACGAGTTTGCCCAATCTGCCCTTATAATGAACTGCTACGTGTCGGCAAACAGCCTTCTTACACGTGACGATGCAGAACTGTATAGTTTTCATGAAGAAAATGTTACTGAAAAACAAACACGCTCTCTTTTTTCAAAATTTGTGCAGCTAATTTAAGAGCTTAGTTGTATCAGTACCAGGGAGAAGTGTCCCGGTATGCCCCCACTCCTGTGCGCCCCTCGCACCCCCTAAGCTCTAAAAAATAAAACTTTATATGAATGAATGAAAAATGAAAATAGTTCTAATGAAGTTTCAATTTTCATTTAACGTATAGGGGAATTTGTAAATATTTGAATCTGGAATCCTTTAAAATTAACGGCTTACATTCTGACATTCTGGAAGGACAAAAATGAATAACAGTACTTCATTAAGAGTTCGTAATTTTTTTCATATGACAAGTATAATGTCCGAAGAAAATGGAAAGAGTTAGACTCGTTGAGCCCGATAGAGGAACATGATACACGACTGAACTTGTTCGTTCAAACTTTACTTCGTTTAGAGCCAGCTTTTCCCCATTTCTGTCCGTATTTTCACAGGCTGTACTGCTGTTTAGGAGTTATAATAAACATTTTATTTTTAGAATTCATGTAAGCCAATTGGAATGTTATATTCATTAACAAATATTGGATATAAATACCTTAGTCTTAACAATCCTTGTTTTTTATATTTATATTGCGGCCGTTACTCGGACGGCATCTTCAAGCTGACAGTGACATGACATGTTTTTACAGCCACAGTGACGTGTACAGTTGTACAAAAAGTAATATTTCAATGTTTTAATCGAATAAGTATTGTATATTTAGTGTTTTTGTGTAAATGTCAGCTTGACGATGCCGTTTAAGTAATGGCGAAACATGTCGCAAGATAAATATTTAAAAAAAACTATGTTGTTAAGGCTAAGGTAGTTATAACCAATATTTATTAATTTTATTTTTATCCTATTATACATCATTTAAGGTAAACATTTTCATGATTACATTATAGTATCTGCAATTTTATTAACTTCTAATTATTTTCAAGTTACAATAGCCTATTTATGTTTTACACAATTCATAATGAACTTCGGAATGACTTCCTTTTATTGTAAAATATTATCTTGAACGATTTATTAAAGTAGGCTTGGGGACCGATAGAATAGGAAATTACAAACAAATTTTGTCCGTTTTTGCTCTTTTTGTCAGAATTGTAAAAAATATTCATTTTTTTAGCATGAACGATATTGTCACTCATCAGATGTTGTATGACGTATGGATAGAAAGTGACAGGGATTCAAATTATGAATTTTGAATAGTTATTATTTATAATGTGACCACTCGAGCGCAAAAAAATATTAAAACCTCATTCTGAAAATGGTTTGTATTTTTGTCCTCACACAATTGCTAACAACCAACCAGCCCCACTAGCGTAAATAGTGACAATTAACATTTACGGGTGGAAACGAATGCAGTCGTTCGTTTGTCAATTCGAGGGGCGCTGTATGCTGAGTAGACTACAGTTCCAGTCCTTTCCCAGTACCCGTCCGCTGATGTAAGCGTTTTCATTACAAATTAATATTATTTATTTATTAAATCTACCCTATTCAGTGTTTGAGTGGTATAGTTTTACTACAGCAGAGCAATTTATATTGAAATGTAGGCATTTAAACAATTTATAATTTGATTAGAATATAAACTAATGTAATTATATTTGTAAATACCAACACAAAAAAACCAGAACTTTGTTAACTGTTAAATTTCGCTTCTGCGTTGGTTTATTTTTATGTAATTATCGTTATGTTTGCTTTAGTTTTAAATTGTAAGAGGCTTCATTGTAGAGAATCTGCTGTTTACTCTATACATCTGTAACTCTATGTTAAAAGCATATATTTATTATAGGCATATAAACTCCATTTATTCCGATAGGAGGCATTTGCAGTTTGCAATTATTGTGCAAATAGACGTTACCATCAACAAAACAAGAAAGTATATAACTATTGGGTTTATTGTTTTTAGTACCTGGGCGACCGAGCATAGCTCAGTATTTTTTTTTTTTAAGAAAATGTATGTAAATGCAGATTGCATACTGAATAAATATGAATATTTTTATATCTTACGTACATATGAACTGTTTCTTTAAATAAAAAAACATGAGTTTAATTAGTTCTATCATTTTATTAGATTTTTTTGCAGATATAAGACCTAGCGCATTCGAATCCTGACCTCCAAAAACCTCTAGGCCTATAGGTACATGTAGGTTATGTAACCTATCCAACGAATAGGCTATATTTGATATTGTTTATGAATTTTAGAAATAACAAATAATAATTATAATCATTAGATAATTTATATTACCTTTATAGAAATGCAAAGAATGCAGAATCTGGTGAAAATGTTTTCAAAACGGTTAAGCACAAAAATAATGTTTTAATTACGTTTGGTGTTTGAATAAAAAAATAAGTTGAAAATTATACCACCTGATTCATTGTTAATGATTTATGTTTGTTAAATCTTATCTTATTAAACTAGCAATTCTTGTATATTTTCTATTCGCCTATACTTAGTGACTTCAAAGGTGGTATATAAAAAAAGTTCAGAGTTTAAATTTTAGGCCCATTTTCCCGAGTTTATGCGCATTTTTGCAGACATAAGACCTAGCGCATTCAATTCCTGACGTCAAAAAACCCCTATATGCAAGTTTTAATCGTTAAAGCCGTTAGTTAGATCCCCCTAACAAATTTAGAAATAAATGTAAAAGAATTGCTCGTTTAATAAGATAAGATATGTTGTTCATATCTGTGTTAGTTTTGTTTAGATTACTTTTAAACATATTATTTTAAATATATTATTTGTAAAAGTACTTTTAAAGTTGTTTACCACTATTCCTTAAATCTATGTAAAGTTTAAACACGTAAGATGTCTCCATTACCTGGATATCTTAAAATTGTCATTAGTAGGCTACTCTGAAAATGTGCTAAGAGGGCGCCTCTCTACGTAATTTTCTACCACCCCCTACAGGGGTCCAGTTGATAAATGTAAATGTCAACGTTAAACGTGATAATGCCGCTAAGCAAAAGCACATTATCTTTGTTTAGTATGTGAAAGACTGTATAGAGAGTAAAAGGTGTAAATGTACACAAAACTTTTCTCATAAACAGCCTAACGATTTTGTAGCTTTTTTTTAATATCAAAATAAAATGTCCACCTAAAAGTCACCATAAAATATAAAGTTTAGAATTGTTTAACGCAGAAGAACAAATTGACGCAAAATTGGTGTTAATAAAGCACATTTTTATGGGGAAAATATACTGAACAGGTCAGCCGCTACAAAATGGTTGTTTTAATATTATGCATTCCTTAGCGTTTCTTCTAAATAAAGTAGAAATTTATGCAGGAATTATTTATTTGTCCACACATCTAGAGCTAAATAGCGATCATTTAGAGGCGCTTTAGCATATTAATGTTGACTTTTTTAATTTACACTTCCCGCAATATTAGCTACGATATGAGGGTCATGACATTATACCGTATAAATAATGTACTGACGTTGGGAATTCGTACCAAGTAAACGTCAACATTTCAGAGAAGAAACTCTGTAATAGGTTTTGGTAATTATTTATGTAGACGTCTTTCTTATTATAACGTTAAAGTGAAGTGTGTAATACTAATATAGGACGAGTATAATAGGGTGTTTCCAAACCCATTGCACAAACTCCAGGACATTATTCCTTGGATGAAAAGAAACATAAAACGTTATATCCATGGATATATTTTGTTTCGTTTACCGTGTGTCTGTCTGTATGTAATTTTTACTCTAAACTGTATATTAAGAAAACCGCTGAATGAAGTTAAACAACATGTTGGTTGAATGTAACACTTGCTGGGCAACTAGGTTGACAACAAAGCCTACCTTTGTCCGTGTAGAATTGGCTGCCATTTGCATTTTTCAACTTGATATTACAAAAAAAAAACAATACATTTTAGAAAAATTTTTAAGAATAATTTTGTGCATGTCGTGACAAAACAGTTCTTTTTTATCAGGTTGAAATTATTTATTTGTATTCTTTGCTACATGGTAATGTGACAACAATTGAATAAATGTCTAATGTAGGGTTTGCGACCCCTGTATACTTGTTTTCTGTAATTACACACTTCAATTTAGAGACTTTAAAGTTATAATAAGAAAGACGCCTATATAAATTACCAAAAATTACAATTACAGATTTTCTTACGTTACAGAGTTCATTGAATTTGTATTAAGAATAGATTATATATATTTGTCAGTTGTGTTTTTTTACTTAGTATTGGTGTTTTGACAATCGTGATTTGTCACTTATTAGTGTTTTCTCAATAGTTGTTTTTTAACCCTTATTATTTGTCTCTTAGTCAATTGTGTTTTCTGCGTCAATTGTGTCAAAATATTAGCGTTACGTCAATAATTTTGCTGACAAACGTACTATTTATCGTAATGTCAGTTATATTTTCTAACTTACTACCGCCGTATGCAGTCTTTGTTCTTTTTTGTAATACTGTTAAACTTCCTGTACAAATTCTCAGGGTATTATTTTATAAACATTAATTCCCTACCTCAATAACTCCTTTACTAGTGATCGATTCCTTTTAATCAGGCCAAGGCAGCATCCCCAACACCTGTTACCAAAGTTGCAACTCACGCGTCAAGGTTTGATGCATAGTACGTGCCTCTGGAGTATTGGTGTAGGCCTTATCTCTTCATCAATCTCTTCGATAAGAACTTCATCTCATTATGCTTCTACAGTTGTGACAGCAAGAGATGTTCACGTGTCTCTTGATGTCGGCATCAGAACTGATCACATTTATTAGCATGTTATGGATTTAACTAGGAAGCGATTCTCTGGGAACTAGGTAGCATGGAGCTAGTGGCTTCGGGCCATGTAGTCGGATGATAAACTACTTCTCTGCGGGATGACATGCGAGTTTGAAGTTTGACACCTCCTTTAGATTTACATTGAGTGTAGTCCTTGTTACTCTGACAAGGTAGTCTAAGATCGGGTAAGTGGGCCATCGCGTAAATGTTATCTTCACCTCATGTAATTCTATTTTTAGCAAATTTCCGCAAGAAAAATGAGTTATTTAGATTAGTTGCATTGACTCTTAAAAGAAGAAAGCAGGCGTGGGTCTGCCGACAGAAGTGCAAACTGAATATAAATCGTTGGTTCTATTGGTTTAGTCCGAAATTTGATCATTATTAAATGATTTTTAAAATTATTGTCTCATTTAAAATTTAAATGAAAAAATAACATAAACATGGTTGTCTATTGTGAAATAGTAATAAAAATAACGCAACTTATAAAATGAGGAAGCATAATGTCCATTTCATCAATAGCGTAACGTGACTAAACCCATACAGGTATTGAGTTTAAGCCTTTGAGTTTACTACTGCCTATTTTATGTAGCAGATTCTTCTTCATTTACGATCAGCTGTTACATTAAACTGGTTTATATTAGTGCGTGTGTAAAACAATGAAGAAGAAGAAATCGTCGACGAAATAAAAAACACAAAGCGTCTTTAAAAGATTATCGCGGTTTGTATATTTTACTTCATCAAAAAAGTGCTCGGTGAGCCTAAATACGTTTTCACTCATAACAATAACTGCAAAAAGCTAAACGCAAACAAATCAAATTAATTTCACAAGGAATTTAACCTCTACCGTTCCGTAATAAGGCGGTTAACGAAGAAAAAACTAATTAAAAACATAAACACAGCTGTTTTTATCCAAAACAATATAAAACTAAAAACTTCTTAAAGACTTAAATTAATCAGTTTATTGCTCCAAGCCAACGGTCACTGTTATTATAATTGCCCGCCTGATGGTAATTAGGGTTTGTTTATTATTGAAACATAAAATAAATTGTGCAATAAAATGCTTTATAAGTCCGTTAAATTTGGTTTAGGTTCGTTTTTATGTTGGAAACTTTTAACGGTTAATTCATTTTGATTTTAGAACCACAACGCCCACCCATGTTGTTCTCATAAGACAATTCCATTAGGGTAGGGGAGGCGAATATGGTATATTTAGAATTAGTGATCTACAGATAATTTGTTTGTTTCTTTGCATCAAGTTTTTCATTGTCAATTATTTTCGAAAGTGCATTGTTTAGAACAGTTCATTAACTCACGAATGTTTTTGACCTCGGTCTCCTTTCGCTCTCACAACTATGATTAAGAAAGTACCACAAAACGGCACTGTTTTCTTTTGCCCCTCAATAACTCTATTTATTGCATCAGAAAATGATCCCACGGTAAATTCCTCACGTGGATGTGAACCGGGTACTTTTATGGTCTAAAAAAGTTCCATTTTCGGACGAAAAATCTCAAAAATATCTACTTCCAGTCAAAAACCGTGCTTTCGGTTGTTGGATTTTTTGGCTAACGAAATCGGCAGAGCGACATAGACAACCGACTTGTGTACCAAATCGAACTTAAAATGCGGCCGCTAGAGTGCGAACATATAGGTATACATATATATAATTTTTAATGACATCCCAAAAAGTGTTCTGGGGACCGTGATCGGTGCTCATTTACTATTCCTAACCTTAAAGGTATCTCAATCTAAAATAAACGATAATTAAGATAATAATGAACAGTTAGTAGTTTCAACAGTTTTTTTCTTATCCAATGGAGAAGTGCCTTTTGAATCCAGTATGAATAGTTTAGTTAACTATAAATAGTGCGTAAATATTGTAACAAGATTGGGAGTTGTTCCGTACATAGAAAATATCGATGGAACCTAATGCAATTTGTTTTTTGAAATCAATATATACTGTAAATACAAGCGTACTTTGTTCGTACATATATCTCCGCAATATGATATGGTAACCTTCCACCTCCCATTCATGAAGAAGGTTTCGGTTTAGAAATGCACGGAATGAGTTCTGAGATAATGGGTGTCAAGAGATCGCGTCGCACAAATTTACTTTTTGTTTGAAGTCTCAGCAAATGGGAATCGAGTACCAAAGCTCCCAGAATGTTCTAGACATGACGTTCTCGAATGTTATTGAATCTTCCAGAAGGTTCGAGAAAGTTCTATAATGTTTTAGACGGTTCTGGACCGAAGGGACTCCTGTTCGAGAACGTTCTAGAGTGATCTATAGAAACAGGAATCGGGCTATGAATCTAGAGACGTATAACAAGGTACTTAAGTTATATAGCAGAGAAAAATCTTTGTTTAAATATTTTAGTTACAATGTAGTCATAGATGTAAACTGGTGGAAATTGTGTTTTTCGAGCTTTGGTGAAACATGTGTTAAGGCCTAAATAAAAACAGATTGAGTTGAAAGAAACTCACTAGACGTTTTTGGGAAAGCGAACTCTTAATATTTACAAGATATTTCTTTCGTTCATTTATTTTTATCTGCGAGTACCACTGCTAGAAGTAAAATAAAAACTGGGCCTTAGCGTTGCTAAGTCAAAGTTCGAAAATGAAAATAACCGCTGACGTAATTTTAGCGAATTTCCAAAATAGAGTTTATATGTTTTAGAGTTTCAACCAACTATTTTAGAAATTGATCTACTTATAAAGGCCCTGAATAGTTGCATAAGTGTACGAAATATAGTAGAATTTGTTTTGCACCTAGGCCTCCAGCTTCGACTCACGCGCTCTTTCGTTTCACTCGCGTTCAAAAATCTCGCTTTGAAAGTTTGCACCTCGACCTTGTGGCCTCGGATTTTTTACTGCTTTGCTTCGCTCGCAGTGCCGACCAACGATAAAATCTCCATAGTGGATTTGAACAAAGTTTTTTTATTGTATTTTTCGTTTTGATCGATTTTGGGGGAACTAAACTAGCCATAAGGTCGTTTAAAAAAAAACTAAATGTGTAGAATAATCTCCTATATTTATATTTGTACATAAAACTCAAAAAAAGTTTAATTTTAATATGAAAACTGGAAGAAAGACTTTCGTTTTCCTGGATTATTTGGCTAACGAACTTTTTTCGAGCCACTTAGACATCCAACGTGTGTACCAAATTTGGAACAAATCGGACGTGAAATGTTAGAGGGCGTATATATATATATAGTTTTTAATGACACCCAAAAACTTCTGGGGTTCATGATCAGTGCTCATTGTAAACTCCCGACCTTAGGTCTCATCAAAAGGGTCCCTGCAATAGTTCATCTTTTGTATAGAAATTCGCTAAACAGTAACTCAAAATTTATGGTAACGGTTTTCTAACATCATTGTGCAAATCGAATACGCGGCATATTTACGATTAAACCTTCCACACTACGAGTCTAATAGCGTGTACTAAGTGCAAGCGTAAGAAGTAGAACGTATTGGGTGAATAAGACAGTAAAGATGTTGGAGACAAGTTGCAAAGTAAAACCAGTTTCGATATGTCCGACAGTAGTAGTTAAGTTTTAGTTTTATGTTGCTTAAACACAATATTGTTTGTATTTGCAAACTACACAAGACGTTGGTGAAATGTCGGCCATTACTTGTAGACGATATCTCGGCGGTCAGAGTAAAATGGAAATTTTAATTGAATTGAATTGCGTTAAAATGTTAACTATAACGATATATTTCGCGGACACTCGCACGATAATGCGTTGGAATAGTGCATAATGTGTGCTGATTGTTAATAGGTGCTACTTAATTAAATGTAGGTTAATACAACAGACTATATATAAACGTGGTTTGCTCGTTTACTGGCGCAGTAAATACAGCCATTTCAAACTTAAAATGATTCGACCAAGCAGCTAAACCTCTGACGTGAATTGAGCGATTTAAAAACAAGTTTATATGTTTTAGGGTTTCAACCAAATAGTTGAGAAATTTGTCTAATCATGAAGGAGCTGAATAGATGCATGCGTGTAAGAAATATATTAGTAGAATTTATTTGCACCTCAGCCTCCAGTCTGGCTCACGCGCTGCTTCGTTCCGCTCGCAGTGGAATAACTCGCTTTGCTTGGATTATAAACATAACTCTTAAGTGCTAACAGTTTATGATATTACAGATTTTAAATACGCGAATTCTCCCAGCATGGTTTCCCAAGCCATGAATTTCATTCTGTCTAAATATATGCTTTAAGGTTTAATTGCGTTCGCACCAATGTCTAGTTAAAGAAACGAATCCTGTCGGAATAAAGTTATTTTTCCTGAGACGGGATGTCGGACATGGCAAGCTGTCTCTAGTGGGAAATGTACAGGGCCGTCGGCTCCTTTGGAGTCTCTAGCTAACTGGTAATTCTGTCCGACAGCCGACCCGAATCCTCATTTTTCAATAAAACAACTGGTTTTGTGTTCGGCCTTAACTACATGCGCGGACTTAGAGACTTTTTTTTGTTGGAGAGTTTAAATATTCGAGAGACAATTTCCACTTGTGACGTGCATTTCGAGCTTGAACTAACTTGCTTTCCGAACTTATTAAGGTTGAAGATTGAGAGAATGTATTTAGGAAAATTTGCTAAATACTAGCAGGTACCTGTGGCTTTGCTCGCAGATTTAAATAAATTACCGAAAGGAATGTAAGTTAAATATTGTGCCTCACAATTACACGCTATTCAAAAAACGATTTCAGACTTTAGTTCCCTGGCCCAAAAACCAATAGTGAGTTTCGTACAATCCCGTAAGAATAACATATAAGTTAAAAATTTCACCTCTATACATACCTTCAATTAAAGTAAAGTTTTGACTATTTATTGTTTTAGGGGTTTGTTTTAAAGTTTTCACCCCTCAAACGCATTTAATCAAAATGTTAGGGCACTATATTTTTTATCATCGTTTCTAAGAAAGAATAATTGTGCAAGTTATCAGTTCTCTATTCTTGTGAGTATATTTACATATGTTAGACAGCCCAGTTTAAGCCATTTAACATTGGGCCCATGAACTATGTTGTAAAATTTTTGGGGCTTTTCAGGTTTTGAAGGTTTTTGAGCTTCAGATTTTTAAGGGTTTTTAGTTTTTTTTTAGTTTGTTTGCGTAAATTGTTTTGCGTTTTTCACAATGCTCCTAAAGAAATATAACTCCAAAAAAGGACAGACTTAAAAAGAATCACAATGGAAAATTGGCT
Source organism: Philaenus spumarius (assembly GCA_018207615.1). Classification (NCBI taxonomy): domain Eukaryota; kingdom Metazoa; phylum Arthropoda; class Insecta; order Hemiptera; family Aphrophoridae; genus Philaenus; species Philaenus spumarius. The sequence continues at coordinate 665,706 of JAGFPH010000008.1, forward strand.
AACAAAATAATTGAGGAAAGTCAGTAGCTTTACAGATTTTAATGATCGAATTGGATCATTTGGAAATATTTTAGAATACACTTGAGAAGTTTTTTTTCCAACGACAACAAAATGATTAAAATCGGCCTACAAACTCTGGAGAAAGGTGTTAAAGCAACAACAAAAAGCTCCTTTTATAAGTTATAAGGTATTTTCGGGTAGTCTCTCTGGTGTTTATTAAGCCTAAAAATTCTTTGAGCGTTTAGTGATGATTCTTAAAGTTTAGTCAGCCCTAAATGTTTGCACGTATTGAGGATTAAGTCTTCAATGTTAAGTTCATAATGTTGATTAAAGTGTAAATATTGATTTACCTTCAAATATTAATACTTGATGTTTTATTTCTTTTTCTCAAATTCCTTATTAAATTTCGAGAACCTTAATGACAGTTTGATTCGAAATTATAACCTCATTTTCCAATGTTTACAATTCGTGGCGAATCGGTGATTCTCGAAGAAACATCCTATCATTCCTCCACTGTGTCTTTTTATCTTATCAAAACATTAATATCTCGCTCGTTATATATTCAAGTTATGTAATTTAAAACACAATAACAATTAAACCCATTCTAGGTGACATAACTTTATACGACATACATTTTGAATTAACGACATGCACATCTAATCCCGATAATTGACAGTGATAACAGCAATGACGTTTGTGATTGTGCAACTTCTGAATTCATTACTGCTTACCCCTACTGCAGCACATCGGTCAATGTGTCATTTTGATTTAGAAATCTAACAACGTTCCTCTTCCGTTATTCATTAGCAACTTTTCTTTTTAACTTTAAAATTTTGATGTATTTCAAATTTTTGTACAAATAAATTGAATATTTCGTCTCTTGAACTAGGCGGAACAATTTAGATCCATCTGGTACAAATATATTCCCTGGCCTAATTAGACCTCAAGGACCTGACGGGTTGGTAGGCTATAATTGTGATCGAAGTAACTACTGTCTTTAGTCATGCAAACTTTGAGATTGTTCTTCCATTACGGTTACTCGTTTGTCATAACCTTTTTTCAATTTTGTGGTACATTAAAAGTTAGTGTTAATTTACCTTTTAATGGTATATTTTATCCACATTTTCGAAGTATGTCTTATCTATTTTGTTGACACTATTGGTGTTTTTTTAAAAATATTATTACATTCGCTTAAAATGGATGCATAAATATGCTTGATTTTTTTGTCGGTGAGTTATTGACATTAAATTAAGGCTATTGTATTTTGTCACTTTAGTATATATTTTGACAAATCATATTTAGTAATATGATCAAAAATAAGGTGTTTTTTTAGAACTAATCTCACACCCAGGAGAAATCTTTTGCTCACAGGTATTTTTGATCATTCAATTTGTAGAAATGTTAATCTCCAGATGAGGGTAGAAGCTAAGGTTGAAAGGTGCAAAAAACTGTGGACGTTTTTGACATACATTAAATGGGAAAGTTGTAAGTTAAGAAAATGCCTTTCTTAGACCACACATATGACTTTGTAAGTGTTTTAGGTTTCTTGTTATGGACAAAAATGTGAAAATAGGTAAACATTCAAAGTCATGTTAGAAACTTGAAATTTAGCACAAAGGCTCTTTTAGCCCTCTAATACACAAAGAATGTTAGCGTTTCCGTTATACGCGTTTTCCTTAAAAAAAAAACATTTTTTAAAAACGTTTTAATCATTCGTTCTAAGTTGTAAACATAAACTTCAAGTATAAAGACTCACATTTTTGTGTTGAAGCTATTTATACATATACCAGAGAATTCTGCCACCTGCTTGCAAGCAAACGCAAAGAGATAGATAATTGTGTTCTCTGATATATTCAAGGAAATGAAGATTGTATAGGACAGTAACACTTGGATCGAGTTAGGGTGGTGGTTTTAACCGTGAACTAGATTCTGATGAATGCACAGTACAGAAAGGGGTTTTCCAATAATTTTTTATCTATACTAATATTATAAAACAGTAAAATTCGTTTGTTGTTTGTGTAGGGGGTAATTTCTGGAACTACTGAACCAATTGAAACATTTTTTTTTCAAGCTAATCTATCCCTGAGTAACATAGGGTATAACTCATTTGGATAAAATCATTTTTTATTTCAATGATTGTCGAAACAAATTTTTAGGTTAGGCCTAGACTGATGAACCAACACATATTTCTTGACTACAGAATTTACATTCATTGCTATAGCAACCATTTGAATAAAATAACAGATAAAACAGCTGTTTACTCTAATATTTCCATTAACAGCTGATTTCAAACTTTGAAGCAATTATTTGTATTTGTAATGTTTGGTTTTATTATAACTGGTTCTTTTTTATTATAATTGCTGTTATTGAATATACAAAACAATTTGTTTTGGACATTTAACATTATTTATCATGTTTTCATTTTTGGTTATTACCTCTACACATTTATTATAAAGAAAACTTAACATGATTATGTGCATAGAAGGTTCCAACGTGTTTGGCGTGCGGAGCATGCAGGGGTTCCAACTAGTTATAAACGAACTGCTGAATAAAAAATAAAAATATAATCAGGCTTACTTTTGCGATAAGGACCTTCTTGCAAGATGTAGAGAGTTGAATAGAGGACAGGAAACGTTTAATGGTGGGTATTATAAAACACAAGACATGATTATGAGTCCGATCTCCTACTTGAATAAAAAACTCCCCTAATTTCAATTCATACCACATAACAGGCAATAGTGCTCTGACAATATTTTAAACGATTCACTATTTTACATTCTGTCCCTAAATCAAATAATTTCGAATACAGTTTTTCCATTTTTGGTTCATCGCCAAGTGTTTCGATTTGTTGGACCGTTTATGTCGAGGCTATAAATTCAGCGTATTTATTACTTGGTCGGTAGCCATTGTTTCATTTCCTTTTATTATTTATTGGTATTAAATTATGGACGTATTCACTTTTAGAATTCCATTGGAATAAATTTACAGATTGAACGCTACAAAATATTGTAAAATACTGGATGCGTTTAGCGGCATTTCAATGCATCCAGGGATAGATAAGGACGGCAATATGATCCTGCACGTTATCCTGGTTTTATTACATTGATGGAATTTATCATATTTGTTTTGTTTTTCATAGCAAAACATAAATGACACTACGATATTTAAATCGTAGTAACAATGATTGGTATATTATTTTTATTTCTCAATACGGAATTTCAACAGCTTAAATGCATGTTGAAATACTATTTATACATCCATGATAGTTATTGATAGAATAAAACTTGAACAAATTAATAAACTATAACTTTTTTTATTATTAGCGAACTTCCGTAGGAAAGATGAGCTATTGCACTGACCCTTATGGTGAGACATATGGTCGGGAGTAGTAAATGAGCACCTGTCATGGTTCACAGGACACGTTTTGGGGTATCATTAAAATGGTATATAGATATAAATATGTTCACACTATAACGGCAGCATTTTAAGCCCGATTTGGTAAAAATTCGGTACACACGTTGGTTGTCTTAGTCGCTCGGACTATTCTTTTGAACTTTTTTGTATAAGAATTATAACGTTTTTAGGGTTTACCTAAAACATTAATAAAGGATTTTAATCTTCACATTTTGCTTTTTTTGCACTAACTCTTATGGTTTCCCAAAATAATTCAAAACGTAAAATACCATAAAAATATTTGGTTCAAATCCACGTGGGGGATTTTACCGTGAGAGCATCTTCTAACCAATACCCGCAAGTTCGAGGTGCAAACTCGCAAAGCCAGTTTTTAGACTGCGACTGAAACATAGCAGCGCGTAAATCAAAGCTCGAGGCTAAGGTGCAACCAAATTCTACTAATATATTCCGTACACAAAGGCAGCTATTCAACGCCTTCGCGAGTAGACCAATTTCCCAAATTATCGGTTGAAATCCTAAAACTCTTATAAATGCAATTTTGGAAATTCACTAAACTTACGTCAAGGGTTCAGCTGCGTGATTGAATTATTTAAAATTTGAAGAAAAAAACATATTTCATTCATTACAGAAGTTAGGTAGAAACTTACAACTCGTAAACTGTTAAAATGGAAAAAAATCCAAAATTATACTTAAGGGCACATCCTCTCCCAGGAGGGAAAGAGTAGTTCACGGTGTTTTTTACCATAGTTTGGGCTGTTTGAATAGTTTTTATTCCAACTATTCACATTAGTTTGTCCGAATCATTCATACCGCGATCTCCACGACATTAAATGCATTAAAACAAATTTGCATTTTAATTGTATGGTTATATTTTTTTAACTGTGCTATATTTTCTCTTTCGTTAAGAATTTGTAAAAATAATAAAGGTTTTCAATATCTGCAGAAAAACACTAAAGAAATAAATCATATGTGAAAAAACTAATTACTTATTAAAAATGTTGACTGCCCTGTTTTCATTATTGTTTCAAACTTGGCCTAATTTTTTTACTACGCGTAGTTTATTACGTTATAAAGATTGGCAGACCCAGCCGCCATCTTGAATTTCAACTCCCATAAGAGCAATGTTAAAGGCGTAACACGATTACTGGAGTAATAATGATCAGAAAATTATTCTGAATATGTCATTTTAAAGGTCGGGACAGTCCAAATGTGGATATCACTAAGTTTTTTAAATTTGTTTTTAACTAAATTTGTTCTTTGACTTAACTCACAATCAAATTTTGTTATTTATTTCTTATTCAAGAATGCAAATATCAAAAATATAAAAACCTCACAACATGCAAAGTTTAATTATTTTTTAAATAATAGAAATTTCAATAAATTTGGATAATTTATGACGAAATAATCTACTTTATTTTGGAAGCATGTAACCGCCGGATTTGTGTTTTTACTCTAGTGTTTAGCCTGCACTCTGGTGGTTATCACATCAACCTGTTGCTCGCGGAAGAGTACTAGAAAAATAAATATATCCGTTAATTTTAGATATTTATATGGTGAGAGAAAGCTGTTTTTAATAAAATTTTAATAACACATACTCCCATACATAGTCACGCAGGCGCATTTCAGTAAGTTTTGATTCAGGGTTAAGTCTATAGCCATTTTTTATGAAGCTTGCCTATATTTGCCAGAGGAAGAATGAAAAGCACTCAACCTCAATGCTAGTAGCGTACAGGACTGCCACTTGAAGAGGTGCGGTAAACTCAGAAATGTTTTTCACTCCTGCCGAGCCTTACGTTTAATGCGATTTTTACTTGAAAATATCATGATAAAAGATTAAGATAAAAAGTCAGTAAACACACCCATTTGTATGAGGTGGAGTTTTTAACGTTTTTGGCTGTTACCATTACATTTGAAACATAGTCTTACTAAAAAACGTGCAAGTCTTACATTTAAGCGGTCCGCCAATAATGATAACCGATTACGCTTACCAAACAATGCCTCCGTTTAAACAGAACCATTTTCAAACAATTTTATAAACAATTAGGATACTAAATCAAATAAAATCAATCGTTCCTATTATCTTTCCCTCTTTCTTTAAGGTGTGCAGTAACCACGCGACTAGAATATCGCTTGTATACACTTTCATTTAAAAAAATGCCAGTCTTATTTTTACTTGCCGCTAGGCGCGTACGAGATTTAAATTTGCAGAAAGTTTCAATGTACAGTTAGTAGGTAACAAAATTCGCCCCTAAGTTTTACTGTTGTCAAGTTTCTCGACTGAAAACCATGTTTTCGTCTTTCTTGTAAGTAAATATATTTAATCAAATTTTAAAAAAAATTGTCACCTACGAATTTAGTTTAGATGTTCATGTACGGTTTTCTGCAAATTACAGAAGATTATCTTCAAAATCCGATGAAAGATAACAGTTATATTGATAAGTTATGGGACTGTTTCGTCGTGGTACTACACACCCTTAATAGAAGCACGTTATCACGAAAAACTGCTATATCTATTAAGTCGTTATCAAACCGAAACAAATTGTTTTGTTATCATTGAAAACAAACGTATATAAAACACAAAATCGATTAAATAATTCAATGAAGATATTACATCTTATATATAAGCATCGATATCAATAAATTTGTCACTTCCTATTGGCCGTTCGTATAATACGTTCGCTCAAAGTGAGTAACGATAATAACTATGATTTGCATACAGTTATATAAAAACGCATAAAATATTGGTTTTACAACTGAAACCAAACGATTTCAAGTTTTACGAGGCTGTCGGTTTATCTGTGCCTCGTAAATATCATCGGCGCTCGAATTAAAACGGTTCCGACGAGTGTAAGTTTGTAAACATTCTAGTTTACTTGTATATCGAGTAATTGGCTCGATACAGTAACAACGGGAAGTGAGATCGTCGAGCGTTTGTCGAGTTAATTGGTTAGTAAAAAGTTGTTATTCTTGTATGAAGTATATTGGAGATATTTTGAGTCTCCTCGGAACGTGTGAAAATCTCGACAGAAACTTATAAACAATTTTAATAGTGTAAACATATTCCGAATGTAATCAGGTGTTTAGAAATATATTTGTTGGGGAATTTTCATAGAATAGATGCTATTGCAATGACTCTTATAGTGAGACTTAAGGTCGAAAGAAGGCAATAAACACCGATCTTGGTCCCCTGAACATGTTTTAGTTTGTCATTAAAAATTGTATGTACATAAATGTGTGTTCACAACCTAACGGCTGCATTTTACGTTCGATTTGGTCCCAATTGGGTTCACACGTTGTCTTTCCAAGTCGCTCGGACGAGTTCGTTTCCCAAAACATCCAACATCCAGAAGCAGGTTTTTTTGACTCAAAGTAAAAATTTTTCGTTCTAGAATAAAACATTTTTGGGGTTTTATCTAAAGAAAAAAATATATAATAGATTATTCTAGACATTTTGCTTTTTACATGACCTTATAAAAAAATGGTGTGTGGTTCATCCAAAATCGATCAAAACTAAAAATACTATAAAAAGTAGGCCTTTCTGTAGGGGATTTTACCGTATGCGCAACTTCTGATCGA
>JAGFPH010000008.1:677695-693837 GCA_018207615.1 Philaenus spumarius
ATAGTACATAATTTAGTTATATGTATTCAAAAAAGGTTTATTCAATAATATTTAGTTTTTATCTAATAATGGTTTGTTACTCATATCTCCCAGAAGAACGTAAACATTTAAAATCAGTATTTGAGTTGAGGTGAATTTAATATTTTGATCTCAGATTTTAAGCATTCTTTGTCGTTTTCCGTCGTAAGGCAAAGAAATACTAAAATTTAGATTTAAAAAATAATGTAATAAATAGTTTTTTAAAATAATAAATTTACGGGTTTTTAAGATTAAAACAAAATTGAACACTCAAAGTATTTAAACTCATGCTATTACTTGTATAATGTATTCAGTTGTAGTAGAGCCTTAATCCACCGTGACCTTGAAGGAAGACGGAAAGACGCCTAGCGGTAAGGTATGCCCGGCGCTACGACTCGTGTCCACGACTCAGAAAGATGGACACAAAGACACAGCGGAAATAATTTTCTACTTTTTCACCATCTAATCCGATGTTAATTGCGTCAGGAATAAAACTGTTTTCTTTATGATTTCCGTCTGTTCTTCGTATTCCCTTGCTTTCCAATTTACTGTTAACAATGCATGGCAATTATATGGGCTGTAGGTCTGTTACTCAGTGATGCGTTAAAGTATTAAAATAGTATTTTTAATTATTTAAAATATGTTACTCACTGATTCGTACTTTTGCTAACTATAAACCAGTGCCAATAATTAAAATTATGTTGAAATATTGTTTAGACAAACTCATACTAATAATATACTCCAACGTCAGAATGAAAATTGAGAAACATTTGATCCAAAGATCTCGTATTGTAACAGACTGTTTGAACTTTTTGTAGGCAAATAAAATAAACGGTACCAGGAACTGGCACATACTTTCTCACAAACATATTTAAATTATTAAACAGATTCACTGTGACTTGTAGGGTGGGGTAGGAGAGGTGATTTTTTATTAAAGTTTTAGATTACCTAATAAATATTATTATTCTTATCTAGAGAGAAAACTATTCGATCGATTTCGAACAAATTTGCACCAAACACGTCAATTATGTCTTTATAGATGCACGAAAATAGTTTTGAAAATTTTTGAAAAAAACCCCTTTATGGCCTAAAAACTCCCAAAAATCAGTTATTATTATTAGCTAAACGAGAATTTTTAGAAAGATGCGGTTTCTTGCATATGGTAGGGCACATTAAAGGCTACAAATGAGCCAAATTTTATCAAAATCGTTAGAGCCGTTTTTATATAAAAAAATAATAACTGATTTTTTGGGGTTTTTTGTCCAAAAAGGGCGTTGTTTCCAAAATTTTTCAAAACCCTTTTTCGTGCATCTATACAGGCCTACTTGACATGTCTGGTGCAAGTTTGGTTGAAATCGATCGAATTGTTTTCTCTCTAGCTTTGTATACATACAGACAGACATACATACAGACAGACATACATACAGACATACAGACAGACATTTTGTAAAAACCACTTTTTTGGAATCAGGGGGTCCCAAAACGGATATTACCACAAAAATCTCAACATCGATTTTTTTTGCGATCACTATACTTTCTCTATACTATAGTATAGTGAGAAAGTAAAAGTACTGACAAATATTATAAATTAAAATAAAATTTCTGTATACTTTCTATCATGTATTTATTTTCTTTGCTGTTATTTTCAGGATGTGTTTGAAGTATTGCAACCCGCATTGACTCACTTAAACTGGACGAGGTTTAGTGGGCCTAGGACATACACTTCGGGAGATTCCAGTATCAAAAACGAGCTAGGCTACACTGTTGTCGAGTTATGAACTATTTGTCTTATGGGAACCAATTACTATAATAGTCTATTTCGAAATCGCTAGAATGAAGTAAGTCGAAACTGAGATCCGAATTTCAGTCGGAACGGTGAACATGCAACGGCACTGAGAACTTTTAAAATTTGCACATTTGAAACCCTTATTTTATTGAATGGGGGCCCTTATAGTAAATATTGGGTTAATCGGCCAACCTCTAAAATGTGTAGGATAAATTTAGGTTTGGGCCACGTGACCCCTGGATTAACGTCAACAATGTTACCCAGCCTTTCGGTTAAGCCCCAAACTTTTACCTAATTTTTTGGTACACTCTAAAACATTTTAATAAATTTTTAGGTTACCCACCAAATGTTTACTCTGTTTTAATGTTGTAAGGTGGTTTAGAGTTAACCACCACTTCAGATTTGGAGCTAAGAGTCAAATGACCTCCCTCCCCCTATTTTTCACTAAATGGGTGCACATTACTAACATCGTTTACAAAGTTTCCAAAGCAGGGCCTCACTCACTTTACATTTAAATTATAACCCACTAATATACCACTCGTATGACTTTTTTCAATAATCACGCAAAACCACTTTCAGCCAGAATTATTGTATTTTTGCAGTTAACTTAACTTGATGATAACAAGTGATATACCATTGTATTTGACTTAAAATTGTCTACTTTGTTTGTGTCTTAACATTTGTTCATAAAATATTTAGTTTCTTAGTTATTCAACTTAGAAAAGTTTGATCCGCCGCCATCTTAAAACGGATAACTACAGCAAAGTTAAATTTTTCGCATTTGTGTAAACCAATGTAATTAACTTTTATGCTGACAGAGAACTTCTAAACTAACCAAGGTAGGCCACATGATATATTGTATTATTTGTTAGTTTTGTAGAATTATTGCAGATATCCTGCATAAAAGGTCCCTCAAAGAAAAACATTTCCACCGGATTTTCCTACAATTTGTCACACTATGTTTTAGTTGCCGTCTTTAATCCCTACAGATTGTTCCAATGTAATACTTTATCAACTTAGTTACAATGTTTTATCAAGTAGAAATACGTAGATTTCAATCAAATCCTGAAAAAATTAAATTACATCCTAACATAAAGCTCTAGAAACAACCCATTACATTATTTCCAGCACGATGTGGCACTCTGTAGTCAAAGCGAATAAATAAATGCAGTTTTAGCCTCTGAGAGCGAAGCGAAGGACGTTAATTCAATGTCCTCTTGTACTGTACACCTCCTCGAATTGGAATAACAAATGAGTTCCATTCAAGAGACAGAGTCAATGACTTCGTATTGGTTTTAGCAGTTCCGATAATCGATTTATCATGCAAATACGAACTGCCTTCAGTACTGGGTGTACTGGCCGCGGGGTGATAAAATATTGAAAATATAACTGTGTAAGGTATTGCCAGAGTACAAATTAAATTCGGCGGGCCGGCGGAGCGGAGGTGGAGAAAACCCTTTAATTAGACGGGGGGGAGGGGAGACCAAAATAATAATTATTCTGCTTCTAGGTGTGACAGGAAGGTTCAGTCGCAAGTTTTAGTCAAATTTCAGATTAGTAGTGTAATTTGAATGCATGAATTTCTATTTACATTATTTACCCTAGTTACCATAGTTTATTTATAATCAACTAGAGGATCCTCCCTTGTTTTTTTCTCTCACCAACTCTGGTGGAGACCCATGACGAAGCCAATTATAGTATATTTTGATATTTTCACGTCAATGACGACTGAGCGGTGACCTACAGTAGCGTATCCATGATGTAATTAAGTAACTGTATTTCTCAGAAAGGTTTATAATTTTACAGTAATGTGATAAAAATATTGTATAGGCATTTAATTAGTTTGTTTGGTAAGAACAAATAAAACAAAAATGTACACAATTTGAAAATTATGTTTTATTGGCTGACTTCAGATAAGGTGGAGTATGGGGCAGTAGGGCCAACCTAATATTCGTGACTTAACTGACAATGTATAGTGGATTGTACTGAGTATGTGTCACAGTGAACGCTGGTCGTAGGTCGTTGGTTGCAGGTTGCTGACAGGCGAAAATATGCCGGCAGTAATACGAAGTTGTTTTTAATTCAGACCTCTCACAGTAGGGATTTGACGCTTGCTGGTGACGGAACCAGCAAGCGTCAAATCCCGCTCAAATCAGACGACGGGTTTGGAGTATTCCTGCGCGCAGGTTATGCTACTATTGACTAGTGGCAGTGTTGTTTTGTATTAAGTTAGCACCGTATTTACAAGTTTTCTGCTTCTTTATACATTCATAAACATACATATTCTAATTATTTAATAGTGATGAAAAATTCTCATTTTGTCGATACTGAATTATTAATATCTCTAGTGGTGCAAGTTACACCACTGTTTTTGATAATATGACATTAAAGGTTTACAGAGTCATTCTCATGTATTTATGAAAACGGTCTCTATCTTTTTTTAAATGCTGAAAGAGATGATGATACTCGCAGTACAATTTTCTCCCTTTATTTATTTCATTAATACTGTCGTTTTTAAAACACAACACCTTTGTAGGCCTATATAGGTTTTCCATATCTTCATTTATAAAAAAGTCAGGTAGATACTGTATAATCGTGTTACCATGTTTTCACTATGTGCACTCACCAGCCTGAACCAGTCACCTGCAACCAGCGCCATTCTGCTACCTGCAACCAACGGCCTGCGACCAGCGTTCACAGTACTCTTACACTATATATAGGCCTACATAGAATTGCCATAATATGGCAGTGTGGGAGAAAGAGGAGATTATAACTGGCTACCTCCGACGAGGGGGCTCTGGGGGAGGAAAGGGGGTTCGGTGAATTTTGAAAATTAAGTACCTATTACAAAAACTCCTTCAAATAAATTTTTTAACAAACAAAATTAAATTATAGAATCAAATAATTTGCTATTGTTATCCCTACATTTCCAAAATTTGGGGGATTTACAAATATATATATTTAAGGTTATAGAAAACTTAGTAGGAAATGTTTTTAGTATTTGTTGTTATATTTAAATTACAAATCACACAAAACATGTGTTTTAGTAATGACATATAAATGTGAAAAGTATAGTCTATATTGTCAAAAGCAGTATCAGAAGTTAATTTAAGCTTTTTATAAAATTAGGACCAATCATCTCACCAGAAATAAACGGCACCAGGAACTGGCACATACTTTCTCACAAACATATTTAAATTATTAAACTGATTCACTGTGACTTCATAATTGTGGGTCATATATAATATAAGGACTTCATAATATAAGGTGGGGTAGGAGAGGTGATATTAAAGTATAAGATTAACTAATAAATACTATTATTATTATCTAGAGTCTAGAGAGAAAACTATTCGATCTATTTCGAACAAATCGTAACAAATCTGTATAGATGCACGTAAAAGGTTTTGAAAAATTTTGAAAAACAAACTCCTTTATGGCCAAAAAACCTCCAAAAATCAGTTATTATTATTATTATTATTAGCTTAACGAGAATTTTTAGAAAGATGCGGGTTTTTGCATATGGTAGGGTACATTAAAGGCTACAAATAAGCCAAATTTTATCAAAATCGTTAGAGCCGTTTTTTTATTAAAAAAATGATAAATGATTTTTTGGGGTTTTTTTGCCAAAAAGGGGGTTCTTTTTCAAAAATTTTCAAAACCGTTTCTCATGAATCTATACAGGCTTACTTGACATGTCTGGTGCAAATTTGTTTGAAATTGATCCAATAGTTTCGCTCTAGCTTTGTATACATATAGACATACATACGTACATTTTGTAAAAACAATTTGTTTTGACTTTTCAGGGGTCTCAAAACGGATATTTCCACAAAAATCTCAACATAGATATTTTTTGCGATCACTTTACTTTCTCTATACTATAGTATAGTGAGGAAGTAAACATTCAGTTTCAGTTTACTTTTATCTCAGCTTTTATTGCTTTTAATGTAGGCCTACAGCAGTTTTAAACTGCACATTGATTGATTACATTATTACGTAACGGGGCAACGTGAAAGAGACCTTTCAAAGATTTTTTACCATTCCGACAAATGTTTCTTTAATTTTTATGTGAGACACTATACAACTTAATTATTTAAAATATCAATTATTATGCTGGTACAGGAGAATAGTTAATTTAAAATAAACCTCATTATTAACAATTATTATAGGCAAAATATGACTTGTTCTAACAAACCTAATCTAAATAAACGGTACCAGAAACTGGCACATACTTTCTCACAAATATATTTAAATTATTAAACCGATTCACTGTGACTTCATAATTGTATTAAAGAAGGTATACATTAAAGTAGGAGAGTAGTTAATAAATATTATTATTATTAGCTAGAGAGAAAACTATTCGATCGATTTCGAACAAATTTGTACAAAACATGTCAATTAGGCATGTATAGAGGTACGATAAAAGGTTTTGAAATATTTAAAAAACAATCCCCTTTTTGGCTAACCCCTGCCCAAACCAATTATTATTAGCTAAACGAGAATTTTTAGAAAGATCCGGTTGTTTGCATATGGTACGGTACATTAAGGCCACAAATAATCAAAATTTTATCAAAATCGTTTTTTTTTATATAAAAAAGTAATAACTGATTTTTTTTTTTGGGGGGGGGGGGGTATTTGGCCAAAAATGGGGTTGTTTTTAAAAAATTTTCGAAACCTTTTTTCGTGGTGCTTCTATACAGGCTTAATTGACATGTTTGTTGCAAATTTGTTCGAAATCGATCTAATAGTTCTCTCTCTAGCTTTGTATACTTACAGACAGGCAGACATACGGTCAGAAATTTTGTAAAAACCACTTTTTTTGGACTCAATGGGTCCCAAAACGGATATTTCCACAGAAATCTCAACATCGATTTTTTTTGCGATCTCTATAGATAGTAGGCCTATAGTGACAAAGTAAAATCAGCGTAGAAATGAATTCTAATTTAAATCAGCTGTTATGGAAATCCATTGATAAACACAGAAACTATTCCACAGCTAAAGTATATTAAATTGCCAAATTAGCTCTTTTAATTAATTACTGTATACCTTTGCTTTTAAATTATTTGAATATTCCAATACATTCCCCAGAACACAGGCTTTGCGAATCATATAAAAAAGTAGCCTACATTAAGTATATCGATGTACAAGTTTCGATGTATAACATCGATGTTTTGTTAAGTGAAAATTAGCCCTGTATAATAAGGCTGCAAAACAGCTGATCTTGGTTCAGTTCGGAAATCCGGTGATATGGCAACCGTAAAGTGTACAGTATTGTTAGTTTAAATATTTTGTTAGTAAATTTGTAGCCTAGTTCTTCATGTCAGTAGCTTTTGCTAAACTTTTGCCTGAAGTTTTTTGGTTGGGCCCGGACCCTCTGGGCCCCCTCCCTGGATGCGCCACTGGTGACCTAAAAACAAAATACACTTTAACATATTACATTTAAACACGCGATCAATAAATATGCCGATATAGTTTATCATAATATCATCATAATACCTAGAAATGTCATCAGCTAGGTAGAGAACAAAACATGACTGCGAATAGTTTTTATGCATAAATAAAGGTATTTATATAATACAAGGGGCTCCACCACTACTCGCTTCGCTCACCAATCCAAGCAGCCACCCACGGCGAAGCCAATGCAAACAGATTATTGTATACTCTGATATTTTTACAGAAATGACGATTGAGTTGTGACCTATATGTAGTCAGTGTAAGACAGAGTTCGAAATAGACACATCCATACCCAATAATTACAATTATGGCCTGTATTGTAATTTCACCATTAATATTTAAATAATCAATAATCAACATTTCAAACGAATTTTGATATTACCAACTAAAGGAAACAATTTAATATTTAACGCCAGATGTTTGACTTATAATATAGTAAGCCTTTTGCATTGGCTTCGCCATGGGTCGATGCAAGGGTTGTTGAGCAGAGGCGGAGCCCCTAATAAACGAATAAACACGCAAACTTACAGTTTAGGGCGAAACATCCGGACATTCGTTGCGTTCTTCAGTCGAGTGAGAAGAAAAGATGCAATACATAATAATTGAAATTAAAAATTACAAGACGAAACGTCTTTTATTAACATTATATTTGTGAGAAATGGATCCAATATTGCTGAGGTGCCGTAGAGCTTTAACGACTATGTTTGTATTTTGACATTGTATTTTCTCAGAGGACTGTACACAGAATTTACATATGAATCTAATGACGAAGCGACAGAACCAACAAAACCTAATGTTGTGGCTGATGTATGTAAACGATTTTCCACTAACTCCCCAGATCCCAAAACTCCGCGTCAATGTGTACGCGTTACTTTAGCGTCAAAGGGCAGTACGGATTGTTTCGTCGCTTTTGGACTTCTGGGAATTTGACAGTTTTTGATGTCGGGTCTGTGGCAATTTGCAAACGTCGATCTGGAATAGAAACGGATCGAAAGAACCGAATACGCGTAGTTTTAATGTATTGTATGGGCAAGGGTAATATTGAAACGATTTATATCAGCTTGTTATTGTTGTATTGTTGAGATTCGGAGATTTATTATTATGATACGAGATGATCAACATATATGTATTCATTTACATCAGGAATGTATTTAAAAAATACATTAATACTGTGAATTTTATATTTATTGACAGTCGTTACGATTTACTGAATTTGTTAAAAGTTCATAAAACAATTATGAAAACATAGGTATATTATATATATAAAAAAGAAAGCAGACATCTGCTGACAGAAGTAAAAACTGTCATGCATATAAATCGTTGTTTCTATTGGTTTAATCCGAAATTTGATCTCTATTTTTATCTTGTCCAATTTAAAATTGAAATCTAAAAAATAAAAATTACGTAAACATGATTACCTATAGTCTAATGATAATTAAGTAAACATAATTTTAGGTTAGGCCTTTACTCAACCAACGCACGTTTCTTTACGTTAATTACCGTAGCAACCAAGTTAGGAAAATTTAGAAACAAATGAGTAAGAACTATATTCTATTTTAAAGGTACCACCAAGTACACTTATTTAACATAACTTACAAAATGAGGGAGCACAATGTCCATTTCATCGGTAGCGTGACGTGACTAAACCCTTACAGCTGTTGAGTTTAAGACTTTGAATTTACCGCTGCCTAATTTATTAAGTCGATTTCTTCTTGTTTATATTAGTAAGTGTGTAAATCAACGAAGAATAATAAATCATTGACGAAATAAAAAAACGTAAAGCATTTGCAAATCGCGAGTTCGAATATTTGACCTCTTCCAAAAGATACTCGGTCCGTCTAAAGAAGTTTTCACTTCAATAAAACAATTGTTGCAGGTTTGAAATGTGTTAGGATTCAATACCTTAAAACAAATTCATAGTTAAAGGTTTAATTGTTTAGTGTATCTGTTCCAGACGATTTTATCCAGGATGGATACATTTATCACAATTTTATTCAGTTTGGAATATTATTAAACATTTTATCCCGTGCTTGTTCCAATACATAGGACTCAAACAAGATTTTCTGTCAGTTTAGTACGAATAAAGTTAGTTACCACAATAAATAAATATACATTATTTTAAACTTTTATTTTATTCAGTTTATTTTTTATATTATGATATTCTAGAAAATACTACTCAAACCCCGGTCCATCCTCTATTTCCCGAAATTACTGAAGTAAATTATTGTTTTTTTAAGGCGACTGAAAGACACGAGTATACAATTAATGCTATAAATTAAACAATTGGAACACACAAATAAGCACAAAAGTTCAACAGTTATTCACAACACAGTACTAAATTTAGTTAACAAAATACGATAGTTTGGACAAAAACACGTATAGCCTACACCTGTAGACGCTATGGTTTTAACGTCTTGAATTTTGTCGATTTAATTCACAAATATTGAAATTTAGAAATAAAAATATATTTTCTCAAATTAATTCTTTAAGTTAATCAGGGATAGTATAACTTTGTATTAGTAAAAAATGTTTTCAATAGGTTCAGTAGTTCCAGAGACGACCCCCCCCCCCCCTTACATACAAACAAATTGTACCTCTTTATAATAATTAGTAAACGTAAGTGTTAAAGTTTATTGTTATTATAAATAAAACTTCCCAAGCACCCTTTCTTTCGGAATTTAAAAGCGCTCAAAATGCATATAATTATTTGGATACTTTTGGAACATCTTGGGCCTGGTATAAGGTAAAATAGTATTCTTACACACATGTAAAAGTTAAGGTAATTAAAGATATTTAATCGTTCCTGCATTCGTCCACACCCAAATTACTATCAAAATAAATATTTTTGATTATATTAGACTTAAGATTATATTTTAAAACTAAAATTATCCCAAAATTTACCTATTGTATTAAAACCACATTCTTTCAAATTCAAGTTTCACGCTATTAACTAGCTAAAATACACCCCAAGCCGCCAGAGCAAATATCTTTGCTTACAAAAGAAGGCCAAAGAAACAACAAAAAGCATTTAAAGTAAAAATAATACTGAAAGGTTTTGTCGCGGCCCTAAGCTCATCCCATTGTCAGTATTTTTAACGTAAGGATGGTTCGCCCTTCACGTCAAAACCTGCCATTTAGACTTCCGTTTGTTTCCAATAGCTTTTAAAACCGAGATGAAGTGAAACTTCGCCTGTCTCGTTAAACACCGACACAATCCTTTTTCGCAGAAGTTTTTCAGAATTCCCGTTATAATTGGGTTGCGAAAATAAGTTCTCCGCTCCGTTCCGCCACCTCTTTATGCTCCCTTTGAAGTCGTTCGAACTGACTGAAAGACAAACAATAAGTGTTTTATTTCTGTAACTTTGACAGTGGCCGCTTCACAGAAAAATGATCATTACGGATGTTATTTTGGTGCTTCATTAATATGGAGGGGAGCTGGACTCACAAGTAGAATGCGTGTAAACTTAACTTTGTTTTGAATATAATTTAATAGCGAATTTCCATAGGAAGGTGGGTCATTGCAGTGACTCTTATGGTGAGGCCTAAAGTCGCGAGTGGTCACCGATCTTGGTCCCCAGAACACGGTATGGGGGTGTCATTAAAAATGTTATATATATGTATAAATGTGTTCGCACTCTAATGGCCGAATTTTACCTCAGATTTGATCCAAATTTGGTACACACGTTGTTTGACAGGAAGTAAACATTTCTTGAGAATTTTCTTACTAGAATGAAACTTTTAGAGGTATATCTAAAAAATATATAAAGGCCTATAAGAGATTTTCTGAAAATGTTACTTTTTTTGCACTATTTTATAGCCTGTCTGGTTTCCCCTAAAACTGACCATAACGTAAAATACCATAAACGTACTTGGTTCAAATAAACGTGATAAATACCGGGGGGCAGCTCTGATCTGAGGCCGACGGGTGTGATACCAACTCGCCATGCATGTTTAATGTGTCATATTATTAAAAAATATCTCAGCATTGTATAAAGGACCCTTTTTATCTATTTTAAGATGTACTGGAGAGTCACATGAAAGTTTTCCCTTGCGTTAAAATTTATGGATTTAATCATTTTTCCGAATAACAAAACTTTTTGAAAAAATTTATAAAATAGTTTACATTTAATTTCATTACATTGATTAATTCCGTAATATTTGCATTTATTTATAATTTCTGATTTTATTTTATTTCATTATTTTATTACAAGTAACAAATTCTTTGCATGAACCAGTACTTTTCAAATAAAAAATAATTCTTTTTTTTTCTGGAGTTTAAAAACTCTGTTGCGAGTTTCATTTCATTGCTATTGAAACAATTTAAGACACTGAACTTCATATAATAGCCTAACAATGTACATTTACTCTCAACTAAACTAAACAGAAGTCGCTATTCGGTTATCGTAACCGCCAAACTTTACAGACGGGGAACGGAATCCGCACGCGCTAATGCGGTCGTGCCCGTCTTGGCCTCGTGTACAATCACCATTCCTTTGTCCGTGTAGGAGACCTTAAGTGATTGGAAACCCAACTTAATGAGTCTACTTAGGCCTTACGTAACCGCGTCAGCCATTAAGTGTTTCCAATAATTACTGTTGACTCTCTCTGCTCGGTGTAAACAAGGGACGTCTCAACAAAAAGGGAAAGTCAGGTGGAAGTCGGGAACTTGGCACGTGTATCCTGTGGGAACTTTTAACGCAGTGAGTTTGCTGAATTTCATGTTTTAACAAGCAATAGTGACGTCTATATAGAATGCAAGTTTGTACGTAACGACTTAAATCAAAAACTACTTATACCCTACGATTACAATGAAAACTTGTTAATATTTGTTTAGGGTCTCGCAAGAAAAAATTAACATTATTAATATTCCAACTATAGAAACACCTAATAAATGTCTTCACCCAGATTCGAATTTGGTACCCAAAGCTTCGTACTTTCTTGGCATGTTAAATAACATTAACTGCATAGTAATCATGTACCTATTTTTACGACACGAAACTGAGTACCGTATTGATTGCAATTTAGAAAACGTGTTGTCCATAATCCACGGTTTTTATAACTTAGCTGGTTAAACTGTTAATGATGATTCAAAACAGTAACGGAAGAAAAATTTCCAACGTTAATAAAATGGAGAATTTAGGCAAATGAAGAAATGTAAAACTAAAACGTCGAATGGCAATCCAAACAAAAGGGCTAAAAAGGCCGACATTTTTTATGTTTAAACTTTAGCCAAATCTTCAACCGTTTAGTAATTGAGGTAAAGAAATGTGTGTCCCTTTTTTAATAAAAAATGCTCTCGGAGAAAATAAATAAATTTTATTTTGTTAAAACATTCTGGAAAAACAAAATGTTTTTAGGACACTGTGGTTTGAACATAAAATATTCTAGTAAAATTCTTGAAATACGGAACAGTGTCTAAGCTGATTCGTTTGCTTTCTATAACGGAACGTAGGTTTGGTTAGTTATATTCCCGTGTACAGAATTTAAAAAATGTTGATAACTCTTTGCAGTTGCGTAGCCAGGATTTTGAAATGGGGGGGGGGGGGGTTACTGGAGATTTTGGGGCCTTTTCGGGAGGTCTGGGATTTTGGGATTTTTGATGTTAAAAACATGATTTGAGGCTCAAAAACAGTAATTTTTACGAGTTGTATTTATTAAAATAAACTATATAAATTGGGTAAAGTAAAAGCTTAACTTTAATAAATCATTGGTTTTACGAGCCTTTGCTTATGAACTTAGAACCACTTTTCGTATATTGTTAGTTTTATTAATTAGTTGTAATTGTTGTAAATAAATTTTAATGTGTAAAATTTTTAAAATACTACTTTTATAGTGTACATTTAACCAGGAATAGTGGTTTCAAATTAATAGTTAATATTACAAATATTTACTTCTGTTTCACTATTAGTGTTTATTTTCAAATTTTCAATCGCATAATAACAATAACAGATACATTTTTACAATTACAACCACCTGTCATATAAAAACTACAAAACAAAGTCCATTCTATGAGGCTTTAAAGAAAACTCATCCAGTACATCGTTTGTTGTGATAAAAATCTCACGATGGACATTGAGCAAAGCCAGGCCATTTAAACGCGTCTCATTTGTTGTGTTTCTGAGGTAGGATTTTAGTGTTCTTAACGTCGAAAAAGACCTTTCACTTGTTGCAGTTGTTACTGGCAGCGTGGCCAATATTTTTAGTAATGTGTGAACTGCTGGTAGAGTATTTTCATCACACATACTTAGCGCTTCAACAGCACTCTTTGGGTATTTTTTCTGTTGATTTACGTAGCTATACCATACCGATATCTCACCTAATGCAGCATCCTCACTGAAACCAACATCCGTGGCATACTTGTCAACAAGTTGTTTTACTTCCATCTCATTTTCTTCAGAAATTTTAAATTTTTCCTTTGTTGGCAAGACGCTTTGAAAAGATTTTAAAATGCCTTTGTGGTTAATGAAACGCGATAGAAGTTGTTGTATGAATCCATCTAAGAATGGTATGAATACAGCTATTCTGAAATAATCTTCTGGGTTTCTTGATTCAACATTGCACCTTTGAGTTTGTAGACCTGCTAATCGAGGAATGCGTACTTCAATTTCAAGACTATCAGTCTTTGCTTGTACTTGCTCATATATTTTCTTGAACTCTTCTTCTGCATGTTCCCTCAGTGACAATAGTCTCTCTTCAACTGCAGTAGCGTAGCTCATTGCATTTGCCAAGTCCAAATGTTCTGACTGCAAAAATTGGCTCAAGGGTGCAGTGATGCTAAATATTGTTTTTACAACATGAACTGAGACAATAAACTCTGAACTCTGAATTGAGCATAGCAGTAGGTTAGCATTAGATGCAACTTCACGATCATGTCATTGGGAGATTTTAAAAAGACTGTCGTCAATTACTGCATCAAACAACTCCATAAAAACAGAGACGCAGTCATGGCGCTCAACCCATCTTGTAGGACAGAGGTTCTCAAAGTCCAGGCCACCACGGACCCCCCACCTGAAAACTTGCCAACTTTGCGGACCCCCCCCATTTATATGATACATTTCAATCTTATTTCCTAATATGTACTTACCAAGAATTCTATATATTTATTCAGTTTTCTATATATATTTTAGAACTACTGTCTATTTCATTACTTAACACTATTATTTTGGGCTGTGTTAGTCAAAATTAATTTAAAAATCAATACCTAGGAATAAATGTTATCAAATTCCAAATGTTCTTATAAATGTTATTAAAGGTTTACTAGTAATAACGAACTTATTGGTGTTTGTGAACAAAACATTGTTAGCCTCGTTTAAGTGCTGATATCATTCTTCATATGAGTTGTACGACAAAGACGTATTAGGATTTTAAATGACAAAACGGAAATGCTCAAACGTGTTTAATTACACAAAAAGTAAGAAAGTAAAACATAGGCTAGTAACTTATGAACATAGTTATTTATAATATTTTTAAATAATATTTATCAAGTCTCCTTTCACAAATCATTGTGTCATCGTCTCTTGAGTTTTCCTAGATAAATCAATGGGAGGAATGAAGTTGTTTCTTCGATTTGATAATATCCAAGGTGTTGGGGAGAATTGTTGAAATCTTCAACCTCAATGCTGGTTCAATATTCTTAAGTCGATTTCTTTTAACACTTTTTATGTTACAAAGTGTAGAAAATGTTTGCTCACACAAATAAGTTGTACAAAAAGGGACAAGATGTTTGAGTGCTTCGTTAGCTAAATCTTTGAATTCAGACTGGACAAGAAACCAAAAATGACATAAATAATTTTCTTCTTTGTAGATAACTTCCCAAGTCCCACTACAAGATAACTCTACTAATTCATCTTACCTTCAGAGAGGCTTGAAAGACTAGCAATATCTCTTTTTTTAAATGGGTATCTCTCATCCAGTCATTATTGGTATCTGGTTCAGGGAAGTACTTTCTCAATGCATTTGACAAATCTATCATGTGTTCAACAATTATGTCTTGGACTTCAGAGGGAAGACTTTCTTCAGATGTCGTTAGAAAATGTTGTAAAACAGGCAAGGCAGTGTAGGACTTTTTTGCAACTCGACCTGCCCACAGTTTCAGCTTTTCAATCATTGCTTCGATTTTTTCTTCTACAAGGAATACATTGATATCAGCTCCTTGTAGCTTCAAGTTTAAAGCATTCAAATGGGTAAATATATCAGCCAAATACGCAATTTTGCAGAGCCAAGAGAAGTCATTAAGCTTTTCTCGTAGAGTAAATTTTTCATGTTTTGTTTCCAAGAAAAATAATCTTACTTCATCAGCAAGTTCGAAAAAATGCGTGAGAACGTTTCCTCGAGAAAGCCAGCGCACCTCTGTGTGTAAAAACAGCTGTTCGTGGTCACTTCCCATTTCCTGACAAAGCAAGGTAAAAAAGCGCGAGTTCAAGGGTCGTGACTTTATGTAGTTAACAATTTTAATAAGTTCATCACATACAGTTTTCAATTCTAGTGACATTTTTTTTACTGCTAGTGCCTCCCGATGTATTGAGCAGTGAGTCCATTTGACATTCGGAGCAACTCGCATCACTCGAGCCATCAGTCCCGTTTTATAACCAGCCATTGCTCCAGCTCCGTCACTAGCCAATCCGACACACTTATTCCAATCTAGTTCATGTTCCTTAACAAAATAATCAAGGGCTTCGAACACATCATTTGAGTTGTAATGAAGAACCTCTTTACAAAACAACAGGTCTTCAAAGACCCGTTTTTCGTATTCGTATCGAACAAAAGCTAACAAGTTAGATTTGTGAGATAACAACATTTTTTTACCTCCAGTAACCGAGATTATCGCTTTATTTATTGAGACTTCTTACTCGTTTTTGGGGCCTCTTTTACAGGCTCAAGGGGGGGG
>JAGFPH010000008.1:706575-738769 GCA_018207615.1 Philaenus spumarius
AGGGCACCTCTACCACCTCCACTCTTATCCTAGTGGCTCTGTCCTCAAAACTCAGTCACTTTTTTGCAAGCTTAAGGAAACAGGGCACCTCTACCACCTCCACTCTTATCCAAGTGGCTCTGTCTTAATCAAAACTCTGTCACGTTTTTGCAAGCTTAAGAAAACAGGGCACCTCTACCACCTTCACTCTTATCCAAGTGGCTCTGTCCTAATCAAAACTCTGTCACTTTTTTGCAAGCTTAAGGAAACAGGGCACCGCTACCACCTCCACTCTTATCCAAGTGGCTCTGTCCTAATCAAAACTCTGTCACTTTTTTTGCAAGCTTAAGAAAACAGGGCACCTCTACCACCTCCACTCTTATCCAAGTGGCTCTGTCTTAATCAAAACTATGTCCATACTTTGCAACAGTCAGGATCTGGTTCACCGATACCCTCTTTATTACACCCTGATTCAAGTGCCTCTGTCCTAATCAAAGCACTGTCCCTTTTGCGTAAGCGTAAGGAAACAGGGTACCGCTACCCCAACACCCTGCCATGCTTCAAGTGGCTCTTTTTAACCAAAACTGTGTCCCTTTTTCGCAAGCGTAAGGGAACATGGCACCCCTACCCCCAATATCCTACCCCAATCTAAGTGCCTCTGTCCTAATCAATAGTAATTTCTGTGAAAATATCATAGTATACAAATTGTTTGCATTTTATTCTCCGCGAGTCGCCACGGGGTTGGAAAGAGAAGCAAGCCCTCAGAGCCCTCTAGTTTAATTCAATAAATTGCTTCACTGTTTGGTACTTTCGTGGCTTTAGGAGTAGGCCTAATTTTATGAAATGTGGTTATCATACTACGAACGTGAAGTGTAGTAGTGAACCAAATTTCATAGGTCTAACCAACCTCGGTATTTGGCCAGCTGATTCTGTCATATGTTATCTGAACGTACAGTAGAGTTTGTTTCCAATGTCCGAGTGAATGCGGTCATTTGCTATCACTGATATTCCATGAAACATTTCATGACAGGTTGTAATTCCACCTTGTACCTCCGTACCCGCCAATCAGAGACTTGAACGCCGTCTAATGTAGCAAATGTGTACAACCGTCTCAAATTCTTCTGTTTTTATTACCAGAATAACTATCTATAATTATTATTTTGTTTTGCTTTATCCTGTGAGTACGGATAATAATACATTTAGGAATTACTTCTTTTTCTTCTTCTATTTATATAATATTGCGTACTATCGGAATACTTAAGTTGATGTATTTACATGTTTTCTTGTTTGAACAATTGCGATAGAATTATTCATGCAGTAATGGATCGGAATTGGGATTACTATTGTTTGTTTTATATCCTGGTTGAGCAAGAAATAATTCGATAACGTGAGTTGAACGAATTTCCAAAATTAAGTTTATATGCTTTAGGGTTTCAACCAGCTATTTGGGAAATTGGTCTACTCACGAAGTCGCTGAATAGCTGCCTCCGTGTACCAATTATATTAGTAGAATTTGCTTACACCTCAGCCTCAAGCCTTGGCTCACGCGCTGCTTCTTTCAGCTTGTGGCAGAAAAACTTACGTCCTCAGATTATAGACTGTGCTTTGCAAATTGTAACTCGGCTTTAGATTATGGACTGCTTCGCTTGCTCGAGTAGACATCCCGTCCGTCGACCTCGGATCAGAAGCTGCCCGGTAAAAGTACCATGTTTAATTCCACGTGGGGCAGCTTCAGATCCGAAGCAACAAGGTTGAGGTGCAAACTCGCAAAGATAGTTTTTTCCGCTGCGAGCGAAACGAAGAACCGCGTAAGGCGGGGCTGGAGGCTGAGGTGCAAAACAATTCTGCTAATATATTTCGTACACGAAGGCAGCTATTCAGCGGCGTTGAGAGTAGACCAATTTCCAAATAAATGGTTGAAATCATAAAACATAGGCTACAAATTTAATTTTGTAAATTCGCTTAACTCGCGTTGAAGAACAGTGCAGGTTATGAGTTAAATGGTTAAATGATTTATATAGCATTTAAATAAAATAATTTTTCTGAATCATAATTATAATTATTTTTGGTGGTGCAATTGACTAATCTTTCGAGGCTTAATTGAAGAAATTAATATATATTTTTGTCTTTGATGTAACACCGTATTATTATTTCTCTAAAATATTTTGTATTATTATTTATTAATAGGTTGGTAGTTTTGTGAATGATCTTAAGTACAAAGTATTCATTTTTGTTTACTAAGAGTTGATCAACTATATAGGCCAAAGTAATTAAGCATAACTCACTCAACAAACTTATATAAGTTCCTGTTCTTGTAATATTTTGTCTGTATAAAATTGTATAAATTTAAATAAAAGGTTGGGTTATTTTTGTTAATGAAGGGAGAACTTTTGTTTATACATTATTGTGGTATTGTATTTAAGGGTTCGCAATTTTGTATGTAAGGGCGTATTAAATTTTTTTAATAAAATGATTTAAGTAATTTTTAGTAACGCACTATTGTTATTCTGTTATCAGTTGTATTTCTTTATGTCTAAAATATCTTCTCATTATATGTAAATTATTATAGATTATTTTTTGTTCCACTGCTTTGGTAGAATATTGATTGCCTTACTCAATATTCTATTTAACAAGCGGTCTTTCCCTTGGTGTGTGCAATCTCAAATTGTAATTAATTTGCTGCAGAGCTTAGTACGCTATTTCAGTTTGATTATGTTTTTAGCTAGTTTCTGTAGGAAAGGTGAGCTATTGCATTGACTCTTATGGTAGGACTTAAAGTCGGGAGTAGTCAATGAGCACCGATTATGATTATGGCTCCATGAACCAGTCATTCATTACCCATGAACCAGTTAGGGAGTCATTAAAAAATGTATTTATATGTATATATGTGTTCACACTCTAACAGCCACTTCTGAAGTAAGATTCGATCAAAACGTTCACTTTCTAAGTCGTTCGGACCAGTTTGGTAGTTAAAAAATCCTAAAGTCGAAAATTCTGAAATTTTTCGTAGTAGAAATAACACTTTGTTGGAGTTTTATCTATGAAATTAAATATGGGAGATTATTCTGCACATTTTGTTTTTTTACAAGATCTTATAGCTCATTTGGTTCCCCCAAAATCGATTAATACGTAAAATACCATAACAATACCCAACAAGTGCCATAAAAAGGGAGTTGGTCCGCTACTAGCGAAGACCATAATCCGAGGGAGCAAGGTCGACGTGCAAACTCGCAAAGCCAGTGCTTCTGCTGCTAGCGGAACGAGTCAGTGCGTGAACCGGGGCAGTTGGCTGAGGTACAACCAAATTCTACTAATATATTTCGTACAAGGAGGCAGCTATTCAGCGCCTTCGTGAGTAGACCAATTTCTCAAAGAGTAGGTTGAAACCCTAAAACATAATATAAACTTAATTTTGGAAATTCACTCAACTCAAGTCATCGGTTCAGCTGAGTCATTGGATTATTTTTATTGATACTATCTCAAAAACTAAATAAATTATCTACAAGTGTCATGCATTTTCCCCTGAACGGCTTAGGCTATGCGTATCAAGGTTACAGATGTTTTACCATTGTTTAACCCAGAATTTCAACCAAAATTACAATATATTTACAGATACAATTTGAAGATCATTATTTATTTGGAACTCATCATAAAATCTACACAGACTGAATATAATTACAAGCTTATCGAGTTATTATTATTTATTCAACTCCTCTAAACTACTTAAGTTCAACTTTAATTAAATTCGAGAACAAACAAAACTTCACCGGAGCTCTTCTGATGATAGAAAAGCGGAAATTACTTTCTTAATATCCTAAACCGCATTTCAAAACACTATGTAACGATAAAAATGCTTGTAATGAGCAAAAACTTCAATTATGTTTTATTAAAATTTGTTTAGATATAATTTGTGCAAGCTATTGTTAATATTTTGGAATAAAATGTGCAGCAGTAATTCTCATTATCTTGCGTATTTTAAGTAGTTGATCACTGCATCAAGTTTGTATAGAGTGGAAAAGATATCACATTCTAAATGGTGGGTTGTAGGATCTAACTGGACGAGAGCCTTCAAACACTGCGCCACTCTGTTCCCCTAAGCACGACAGTATCCCAAAAACATTAATTTTGTTTTCACTCTGCATGGAGGTACACGGAAACGAGTTAAAAAAATGTATCTTCAGTTATGAAATTGGATTTAATAAAAGCACTTTGATAGAAAATATCAAGCACGTATATACCATTTGAGTAAAACTATAAATGTTGCAAGAAAGGACGACACAAAATTTTAATGAAATATAGCTTCAAAACTAACGTAGCGAAAATGTATTGGCAGAATTATGTAATCCAAAGAAATATTTGTTTCTGGTTATCTTTGTTATTATCAGACTTCATGGCTGGTTATTAGCGAATTTTAATAGGAAAGTTGAGCTATTCTAGTGAATCTTAAGGCGAGACTTAAAGTCGGGAGTGGTCAATGAGTACCGATCATGGTCCCCAGAACACGTTTTGAGTCTCATTACAAATTTTATATATACCAGGGTTGATGAAAAGTTTTTAGATGGCTTAATATTTCGTAAGTAAGTACAATTTAAAGGTAGATGTGATTTAGGAACCTACTCTATGTAGAAATACTATTTTATTAAGAGTTCAAAAAAGTTATCCGCCATCTTGGATCCGCTATCTTGAATGTTACTTTGTTTTTGTTTTAAATGAGGGTGGTCATGGGATACATCATTTCAATGTAGAATTTCAATAGAAAACCAATGGTGAACTTTGCACATCCATATCTTTACCGATTAAAATGGCGGCCAAAAACAACAAAATCGTGTTTTCTGATTTTGCCCCATTTTGCTGTGTTTTTTTTTTAAATATTAATTATTATTCTTTTTCGATTTTGAATTAAATAAGCTTTCAAACGATATGTGTCACAACGATATTTGGGAGTATTTGTTTCATCCAATCGAAATCTATTTTGAAAAAATTAAAATGGCTTTAACTGAAACATTTTAAATACTTCTGATGAGAGGCCAACGGTAGGGATGAAAACTCACGAAGTGAAGCAGTCTATAATCTGAAGAACGAAGGAGAACGTGATCCGAAGCTGGAGGCTGGAGCAAACGATACATTTCTTACACACAGACAGGTATTCAGGCCATGGGGAGCAGGAAAGCAACAAACAATTTTTTTCAAATATCTTGTTCCTGTATTTGATGGTATTTGTGGGTTCTCTTTAAGAAAATATAAATAGTTTTGCTGATTTTTTTAAAAAATATGTTAAACAAAAATAATGAAACGAAGTTACGAATATTTTGGGCCTGGTCTGGGGGGGAGCACTGAGTCATGCGCAGTTCTTATAGTACACAATGTAAAGCGGCATGGGAAGTGATATTATTTTGTCAAGTTGGCAGTGGAAAATACAGATGACATCAGTGATCTGCTTTACCTTTCGTTGTTTATTTACTGTTTGTTTTAAGGGATGTTTTAAGCATCTACTCTTCTATAATGGTAAGTTTTGACTTCCGCTCGTTTACCGAAACTTTAGTTTTTTATATAAAGATACACTTTTCTCAGGAAGTAACAAATTTAGGAGGTTGACATGTTTTGTGAATATGGATGACATAGTATTCTAGACTTACAAGCAATATTATTTCCAAATCACTGCATTTGTTATTATTATTTCTGCTAAGATGCTTGAAACATTTGTCGTCTTGCTTATCCGCCTTTCTTTGCTTTGTATTTTTTTCGCCTGACGCGTTTCGGGTAGATCCCATCTTCAGAACAAAGCTTCTGAAGATGGGGTCAACCCGAAACGAGCCAGGCGAAAAAAGGCAAAGCTAAGAAAAGCGGATAAGCAAGAAGAAAATTATTTCCGAACTTAACATTTACATATATAAAAAAATAATTACTTTAAAAAAATTTAGTCACAATTTAAAAAATCTCTTAAAAATTTATTTTGAATTATTTTATTATGAAAGAGCATGTGTTTGCTAACCAAGGAATATTATGCTCTTAAAATTTTAATAGTGTAGCTTCTATACTTTCTGAGCAAAATGTATCTAAATTTGCTAATTTTAACATGCGTAGCATAGGTTCTTCCCGCTCCCCTTCATAAGTAGAGCAATTTACTAAATTGTTGTTGTTGGGGTTGTTTGTAACCCAAAAACATATAAAATTAATTTTGGAAATTCGCCTAACTCACGCTAGCGTTTCACCTGAGTGATCGAATTATTATTATTAGGCATGTAATTTTTCAACTATCAGCTTCACAGGTTATCTTTTTTTAAATGTACCTAACAACCTTTCAACCTTCCAATACAAATTAGATAATATCCCACTAACGTAACGTTTATGAATGAAATGAACTCGCGCAATGAATCAGCTGTTGATATCGACCTAACCTAAACATTTACCCAATCCGAGGTGTATCTGTAATTGTGTCAGAACAATAGACTCTGTGTTATTAAAAGCTCGATTCCGTTATGCATTTTAAATGGGAATTTATGGAACGCAAACAATTGAGTAAGTTGCGGAATGCTTTTAGAGTTGAACTGCTTCTGCAATGCCATCATTTAAAATTGTATCGCCCGATGAGTCTGTCGGCATTTTATAGCCTTGAATTAGTGTCTTAACTTAGTTCATAGTTCAGTTAAGACATACTGTAGTTTAGTTTTTAGATTGATTTATGTGAATGACTATATCTACACAGTGTATTCAAAAAGTATAGTTTTTAAGGTGAAGGATATAATTTATAGTTTATATAATTTATTTATTTACAGTAGGTAGCCTATTTGGCGAATCTAAACCCCTTTGAGTGAGAGTCGAAAATTTAAAATTTAAGCAGTTTCATATAAAATTACAGTGCTATTCGAGTAAAACATAAGATGTTCACCGTGAATTTCACAATTATAAAATTTAGTACAACATGTTAAAAATAATTCTATCACGCAGCTCGACCTTATTATTTGAAATTTTGTTAAATCTGCAATTTCAGTTTCTTCAATATTAATTTATAACTATAAAGTAGTATTATTTAACTCCCATTAATTTCATGAACCTCTAGATTGTAGTGTAGATGACCTCAACCGTTCCAATAAAAAAGAGTCAAACGTTATCAGAAGGTTTTTGGTTTGTGCAAATGTTCTTTATTTCGGATTTGATTATGATTTTTTGTATTTTTTATTTAGCGTGTATAGTTAAAACGAATCTGCACTAGCATTTCCTTTTTTTATATCATCAATATTTTTGTTCTTTCCAGTTTGTCCTTTTCAAAAATACAATATTAATTAAAAAGTAAGTTTAAGAAAATCTATTATCGCAATGTAATCAGGCCTATAAATTAACAACATCAACTTGTAAAGTCAACATTACCAACCGTATTTTTTTTCTATAAATAATCACACATTAAAATTAATGATTAGGCAATGGAAGATTAGTTAATCTGCGATTAAACATTTCCTAGAAACGTAACTTAAAATTTAACTAATTAAATAAATCAACCATTTAATTGAGGATGAACTAAATTTTCTTATAAACCGCCTGTGAGATATATGTATGTACTATAATGAAATTACTTACTCAAAACAAAATCACATTTCTTGCAGCAGTGAACGAACATTTGCAAGAAATTTCCCTAGAAGAATCAATCGTTGAAGCAAGATTTACAGAAACTGCGGTCGCATCGTGTCTCCTCCCAGCAGGGTATGTTTCCTGGAGCGGCCGCAGAGGAAGCCCATTGTCTGCAACAGCAGGAATGACAACTCCTCGATACCCGTCCTTGCTTGTATTGTTCAACTTTCGAAAGACAAAATTTAACTCACAATACCACGACTTGATTAATTATTATTGATCGAGTTAGACCACTATTCTCGGGCCAATGTAAACACAAGAGAAGTTCTGTTTCCTTAACAGAATAAGTTAAGTAGGTTCTTAATCATTACAGGAAATGTTTAATTGCTTGGTTTAGATCTGTAAGAATAAAACTGTCAATTATAAAGGTTTCAATTTTATTTTATAACACTCATTTAAAGTAGGTGAAAATAGGTTTACGGAAGAAAAGTATTGCAACCAAATTCACATTTTTGTAAGAAGCTTAAAATAATTAAAGATAGAAATAATAATATACAATTCGTAATTACGAATAAAATGAGATGTGACAAAAACCACTTATAAGGCAAAAATAACCCCAAGTCATATGTTTTATGATATTATAAAACATGTTATTTCAAGGATCTTTTAAATGAGAATTATGTTTTTTAGCTCCTACCTATAAATAGCTGGAGAATTAAAAAAAATAATAATTCGATCACGCAACTAAACCGCTGACGTGAGTTGATTAAATTTCCAAACTTAATTTTATATGTTTTAGGGTTTCAACCAACTATTTTGTAAATTGCTCTACTCATATGAAGGCGCTGAATAGCTGCCTACGTGTACGAAATATATTAGTAGAAGTTGTTTGTACCTTAGCCTCCAGCCACGGCTAACGCCCTGTTTCGTTCCGTTCGAAACGGAAGATCTCCCTTTGCGAGTTTGCACCTCAACCTTAAGGCCTCGAATTATAGACTACTTCGAATCGCTCGCAGCAGGCAAACTGGGTATTTTTATGGTATTTTACGTTTTCATCGATTTTGGGGTAATCAAATGGGTTACAATGTCGTGTAAAAATACAAAATCTTCAGAATAATCTCCTATATTTATTTTGTAAGACAAAACCCCAACAAAGTTTTATTCAAGTACGAAAAATCTTAAAAAATTTCCTGTCAAAAATCGTGCTTCCGGTTGATGGATTTTTTCGTTAACGAATTCGACTATCAGACGGACTATCTGGACGTGTATAAAAACAAAATGTGCAGAATTATCCCCTACAGTTTTTCTTAGATAAAACTCCAAAAATGCTTCAGTTTAGTTAGAAAAATCTCAAAAGATTGTTACTTCCTGTCAAAAGACGTTTTTCTGGTTGTAGGATTTGTTTGCTAATTAACTCGTCCGAGCGACTTTGAAAACCAACGTATGTACCCAATTTGGACTAAATCGGAGGTATATTTAATATTTTTAATTACACCCCAAAACGTGAAATTGGGACAATAATCGGTGCTCATTGACCACTGTACCTTATGTCTCACTATAAGAGTCACTTCAATAGCTCATCTTTCCTATGGAAATTCGCGAACAAATCTAACATTTAAGTTTAGTTTATACGAAACGGCTAGGTTTATATATATAAAAAAATGCGAGTTAACTCAATAAACGGAATTTTAAAGTAGGTCGTCATATAAAAAATTGGGTTATATTGTCCACATCAATTTAGTGTAAGGGGAAGTCACTTATCAAAAGTTTGCTGTAAAATTTATAATTATTTTTAAAAAGATCGCTCGGAATTAATTCAGTATTTTTATTTACAGATGAAAATGGATGGCAATGAAATATTTATTGATAGATAAACACATTGAAATACACTTCGACATTCACTCTGCAGTAATCTGTCATCTATCCTGGAAGCTGAGAGTTACAAAAGTCCCAGGAAATCCGGTCTGATTGCGAAACTCTTCCTGTTAATATTATAATTAGTGTAACGTTTATGTGTAATTAGAATAATGACGGTCGTCATGACCTTGCACAGAGAATAGTTTCGATGCAATGATAACTTCAGACAGCTGTAAAATATTACAATCTGTTTGGAAATAATTGTTAGTTATAAGTTACCTTGCCATTGTAAATGATTCAATTCTGTATTGAAATTACACGTTTTGCTGACAGTGTCTTCAGGAAGGTAATTTATTAGATTTTGTGATAAATCTTTATTTTATTTAAATTTTGTATTGCTAGTAACTTATTATTTCAGTGTGTGTTGCGACTTTAAGGAGGCGGGAGCTTAACAGAAAAACCAATAATTTTATTCAAAAAAATAATTGGCGAACAAATTATAGGAACAAATCAACAGTTTCTAGAAATATTTCTAAATTTTAATCAAACATTAATTTGAGTACTTAAAAAATAGTAATTCTTTGTAATTTTATAAATAGCATATTTTATTTGAAAACTACTTTAGGCATACCAAGCACTTTTTGTGCATGAGGTATAAAATCAGTGCTTATATAATAAGCACTTAAAGTGAGACGCTTTGCGTTTTTAATTTCGCTTATACCGAACCAATCTACGTTTCTCTAAAAAATGAGAAAGCACTATGTCCATTTTAGAACACATAGTCCATCACCGAATACACTAATTTAACACAACTTACAAAATTGTTAAGCGCAATGTCCATTTCATCGTGACGTGACTAAAACCGTACGGCTATTGAGTTTAAGTCTTTGAATTTACCACTGCCTATTCTATTTCGTCGATCTCTTCTTCTTTTACGATCGAACGAAGAAGAAGAAATCATGGACGGAATGAAAAGCGTCCTACTTTAAAACGCTTATCGCGAGTTCGCATATTTTACCTTATCCAAAAAGTGCTCTAGATGCCTAAAGAAGTTTTCACTTTAAAAATACAACTCTGTGACAAAATGTCAACTCTAAATCAAAGATAAACATTTTTGTTCAGTTTCGACTTAAAACCAATTTAATAGAAATCATAGACTATTAATATCCTGCGTTCTCCAAATATTATTGAATATTTGAAACAAATACCCTCTACATACGATTCTTTTATACATAAAAAGAAGTGGAAGTAAGAAAAGGAAGTTTATAATTACGCAAAACAATATTTTCTATGTTCCAGGTCCACGCCATCGTTAATCCAGATAAAGCGATTTCCCTTATTAATTTCGAATAATGTTTTTATTTTAAAATAATAGCCGGATGATATCCGATATCGATCTAACATCTTATTTAATGCCGTGAGCGTCTTTTTACAACAAAAACGGAGTGGCTTCTCGCTCCAAATCTCTCACAGTAGCAATCGTGTACAATCTCTTCATCTTACTAGCGATCCGCCGAATGCAACGAAGAAATTCCAAAGATAAGCAATCGATACTTAATGTACACTTGTTGGAATTTTATGACTTTACGGCTATTAAATAAAAAGACCCGAGTTATCGACCGACTTTTGGGCCCCAATTATCAGCTCGTTGAGGCCCAATCAATTATTGATTGATCGCTTAATTTGTGTAATGACCGTTGGGACGCTGCGCTGCTTCGGTCGATTTTGCATTTAATGGCTGCAATTTTATAAGTATAATGACATTCTTCCATTCTTGGAGAACTGGAGAGTTTAAATGTTTTGTTCCTCATAGTAGTTCTTTGTTGTATAATTATTGCCAATTGTAGGTATTATTTTTTTCTTTTTGAAGAAGTTTTATTAGTTTATGTTCAGAGAGTAACTGACTTTTTTTGTCGCCATTTTTAAAGAGTGAGTTAAAAAAAGTTTAACTTTAAAAGCTCTTTAATTTGGAATCCCTTACGGCCTACATTGCTATTTGATTTTTGTATACAAGGCCTTTTCAGTTGTACCACCTTTAAAGAATTTATGATGTCAATTTGGAATGCGTGCTGGGCTAAGACGAAGATGGTACATACAATCCTACAAGTAATGAGAGTTTACCAAGTACAGCAAAAGATCTGTAACCTTACCTTATTTAAAGTTGATATTGAACACCTGAGTTAGCTATTTACAGGAAATACAATAAATACAATTCGTATAACAAACAGTTTGTTTATTACTTTAACTGTAAACTGATATTCAAAAAATGTATATGCCCTTAAGTAAAAGATACAAATTTATATGCCCTTAGTTATAATTAAAAAGAAAATTTAAGAAAAGTTTACATTTACAATATTGATTTTGATTATATTTAAAAGGTCCCTAGCCTAAAGTAAAATTAGAAAAACCTCCCCCGTTTATAATACAACATTTATTACAATTTATTTCCTTTTCACAACATTACAAAATTAAACTATAGTACCATGGATTTATTAATAACTTTTGTTTTGTTGGCCAACCTTAATACTAAGTGAAATTAAATAATAAAAATAATGGCGTTTAATAATTTAGTGAGACGTCTCTCTTTTTAAAAAAAAAGGTTTTTTAAATTTAGAATGAAATCCTTTGAGGTTGTGGTTTCAAAATTTTGCTAGCGGTCCCTTCCAAGTTATTTAATTAAACAAAATTTACATACAGCCTTTATTAAATTATCTTTGTATTTTTCTTTTGTCATAAGACAGCCTTCATTAATTCTAATATTTAAACATGTAATTACTATTTTTAAATTATATATATATTATCAATTAATATTCACTGATGTTTCACAATTTGGATTTTTACACTCATAGTTCTTCTGAAGGCACAAATTTTCAAAAAGTTAAGTCTATTCAATTTTGTGACTCATTGTTGAACCAGTTGTAAACCATGAAACAAAATACAACATAATTTTAGTTTCAGCACCAAAAGGTTAAGTGCAAAAAAACATGTGGAAAACAGAATTGTAATATTGTGCAAGAAACTGAATGTTTGTTCGTGCAAGAAATTGAATGTTTGTTCGTGCAAGAAACTGTATGGTAACATATTGTTTTATAAAATTAATAACAGAAAATAGAACAGAAGGATATGTTTCTTCTTTACATTGCACAAAAGGCTACTATATTTTAAACTGAAATTTGCTGAAGGCTTATAGGCTGTATCTTTGGTTAAAGAAATGGCTGTATAGGTTAAATTTACTTATGGATTAACAAAATTATTCTGTAACTGCAGATATATAATTATAGTTAAAATTTACAACATCACAAATTTATATAGCAACTCAGATGGTAAAAAATAATTAAGAAATGGTTTAAATGGTTACCTGGCATTTGATGTCAAAGTGTTTAACGTATTCACATGTTTAACTAACAAAACGAAACTCAGCGTCCGCGAATGACCTTATTTGTTATTATTATTGATCGCACTTTCGAAAGACTATTTTGATTTAAAATTAACTAATTTACGTATCACTTCGCATTTTGCAAAAGTTTACGTCGCCATGAGGTTTTCAAGTCCTTTGTGTCGGTGCTGAAAGGTCTGTCCAGGTTCAAGGTTAATTAACAAAAAGGAGATCGACTAAGGGAAGGAAGTTGCATTACTTGTCTTTATCTACGCATGCGCTAGACGCTGCTTCATGCAGGCTTGGTAATCAGCTGTTTCTGAGTTACGTTCTCTGCCCGCTAGGTGTCGTGGGCGTTCAGAGTTAAGCATGGATTTACTTTTAGTTCAATCAGAATGCTTTTTGCTTCAATTAGTGGCGCGCTATTTAAATAACGGCAAACAGTCAAGCGAAAATTAACATCAACTCCTATAAAATCAAGTGTAAAAGAACGGTCGTGTAAAATAACTATAATTTTAAATACATGTGTTACGTTATAAAACAGCTGAAAGCAATAAATCCCACTTAATACAAATAAATAAGAGCTGTAATACTTAAACAAAACTTAGCCTAGATTATCCTTTGAGGTTATGTTTACAATTTTAGAACTTCAATCAAAACAAACTTCTTATAAATTCCGGATGTTAGTAGTTTTTGTATATGAGTTTGTGTATAAACTAATACAAGCTAAAGCACGCCATATGATTTTGAAAACGTATATTTAAAAAATGTTTGTTGTTGCTTCCTTCGTTCTTCAGAAGAAACTACTAAGGCCTAAAAACAACAAACTGCATCTATCTGGGTTTATGAAGTAAGGGATTTTCAACATGAATTTACTCAAAGCCTGAAATACATTTTGGAAAACAAAACAAAATATCATACACTTTAATCAACTATGTTAAAACTTCAAACATTTAAAAACTATATTATTGTTCACTTTAAAATTCACTTAGTTTTCATCAACGTCGACCTATATTTGGAAATCAACAGAAGCTCAAACTTTTATGATTCTAATAAAATAACAATAATTCAGACCAACAACCTAAGTTAGTGATACTTTAAATCTAGTTTTATGTTTGTAGGCCTAAGTTTTGTTTAGGCTGACAAGAATGAAGAAAACAAAAGGGGAAAAAGGTAACCTAAAAACAAGTAATAGCCTACATTAGTTATATAACACAATAAACTTATTACTTTGACGCTATATTTTATGTTATGTGTTTCAAATTAACAATTTAGGATAACGCTCACTTTTTTTATTTTGGAAGAGTCATTAATGGTTTGGAAAAAGATATATCCCATTCCTTTAAAGAAAGGAATAATATGAAGGATATTTTTCAATGTACACAATATTTTGAGGACAGAGTTAGATTGCGTGAACTATAAAATTGATAAACCCACAACTATATATTAAAATTTTTGTTTAGTAGAACAGAATGGAATAGAATAATGGACTAAATATTTGTACGCAGTTGAGGCTGCGAAGCTCCTTCTACTGGACCCATTAAATACACACATAAATTATTTTATAAAACTCTCTAACTGATAATAAATAATAACAATACATATTGTACACGCAAATAAAATTGAAACTATAAGAACATAGGCCTAATAAAACAACCATGAGATAAATCAACACGCACAAAATCTTAATTAAAACTGTTATGAACATAAATAAAATTAAAAGATAAATTAAGATTGAAAATTATAACTATCTATTTTTTTTTATAACAAGCCACATCAGGCAAAAACCATACCAATCCAAAAACATTGTACTCAATTCAATTATATCGATTAACAAAAGAAACAAACAATAAATATACAGATAAAACATAA
Organism: Philaenus spumarius; assembly: GCA_018207615.1. NCBI lineage: Eukaryota > Metazoa > Arthropoda > Insecta > Hemiptera > Aphrophoridae > Philaenus > Philaenus spumarius. The sequence continues at coordinate 721,226 of JAGFPH010000008.1, forward strand.
ACCGCTGACGAATATCTAAAATTAAGTTTATATGCTTTAGGTTTTCAACCAACTGTATTTAAAATTGGTCTACTCACGATGGAGCTGAATAGCTGCTTAAGTTTACGAAATATATTAGTTGCATTTGTTTTCACCTCAGCCTTCAGCCCCGGCTCATGCGCTGCTTCGTTCTGCTCGCATCTCAACTTTGCGGCTTTGGATTAATGTTTGCATCCAGACCATCGGTCGGAAAATACCCCAACGGTAAAATCCCCCACGTGGATTTGATCCGGGAAATTTAATGTTGCTTTACGTTTTGATTGATTTTTGGGGAACCAGACTGGCTATAAGGTCATATAAATATGCAGAATAATCTACTCCTATATTTATTTTTGTTAGTTAAAAAAGTTTAATTCTAGTAAAAAAAAATTTAAAATATTTTTACTTCTAGTCCAAAAATGTGCTTCCAATTGTTGGACTTTTTGGATAAATAATTAATCCGAGCGACTTAGAAAACCAACGTGTGTATCAAATTTGGACAAATCGGACGTAAAATGTGGCAGTTAGGGTGCGAACAGATATATAAATTTATAACATTTTTACTGACACCCCAAGACGTGTTCTGAGAACCATGATCGGTGTCATTGACCACCCCTGACATTCGGCCTCATCCCATATGTTACTGCAATAGCTCTTCTTTCCTAGAAATTTGCCAAAAAGTCAGAAGGTATTTAAAAAAAAATACTTCTACTTCATTACACTTTAATTAATTTATCGGTGTGGCTAAGAACACTAGTAAAAATAATCCAATACTGTCCCTCTTTTGTAATCCTTATTCAAGGCAACCGAATGGTCGAACAAAAGCGACCTAAAAGATTAAACTTTCTAAAACTTGACAGCTGCGTCCCCAAAACAGGACCTCTTCTCAAAGTCAAGTATTTTGGGGTACATAATGTTTATTTTAAAAATTGATTTTTCCATTTCTCAACACAAGGATTTGAACCATTATTTTCCAACAATCGAACTTTGATGGTCTTGGGGTCGGAGTCAACAAAACGGTTTTTAAGTGAATCTTTTGACGCGGAAACAGTGGTTAACCTCCTGATGAAGGGACGGGCTTTGGAGAGAAAGTGATTGACGTTTGAAAGGAAGAGCAGGTGACAGGGAACGAGTCAATCGACGCGCACTCCTTCCGAACAAAAGTTAATACAAGGAAATCAATTTGTTCTGCGATAACATTTACTTAAATTTGAAAACTTTGACGTCTTTGAGACATAAAGACCACCTAGTTGAATTGCAGTTTTATATTCGGTAAAAATATTACTTGAGATTGACGTTCTCCTTTGTTTTATTTTGCCGAATTGGATATATTTGAATTTAAAGAATTTATTCCAATAAAAGATCCTGTTAATAATTTTATTGTATTATCATAAACTTAAAATAAGATAAAATGCATACTAAAATAAACAGTACTGGAATTGCATGCAATAGTATTAAATGTTTAATTTCCAGATAAATACACAAAGACAAAATAATCTTAAAACTATAGTTTTCAACACACACATGTTCTATATGCCATCCACTGAATTTTAGGCAACTCTCTTAGCGTTGTTAAAAATTTCAAACAAGTGAAAAGATGTCGTTGTGTGCTTCTAACGTATTTGATGTTCCTCGGGAAATGAGGTGGTTGCCAAACTTTCTTCGACTGGTGGCGCCATTTTGCTTGAATTACTGGAAACTTAAAGCCGGATTGCCAGCACGACCAAACCTCTTCAGATCTTTTGCAACAGGTTGAACGATGTTCTCTCTGTAACGTACCTGGTTTACAGTAAAAGCAATCATCTTTACGAAATACGGACCCAGTGCGCCTCTCCTGAAACAGCATACCATACTGATACGCGCTCATTATGATGTGACTTCTCTAAGACATCTTCAGGACGTTTAAGTCCAAGAAAACGTGTTGTTTGCTTTGTGATAAAACAGTTTAGGGTGTAATCTGAAAACCATTCATTTGATCGGAACCCGGGGTTTTCTTAGTGTATTGCTAACATTGATGAATAAACTGCTCTGATTTTAGTGTCTCTCCTATTTAAAGGTTGAGCAGTTTGTATTATTTACGGGAATCCACCAAGGGTTTTAAACATTCTTCTCTCAGACGTGAATATTGGGTTTTTTAAGTTCCAAGGCTTTGTAGTATTTATCCCATTTAACATAAATAATACACCAAATGAAAGAGCAACTCAAACAGTTTGGTTTGTACACGTGAGCTGATGCGCATGTCTTACTTTATAAATAAAGCACTAGCAGGGAAGATGGCGACTAGTGAACAGAAAGCTTGTTGTTTTTTTACTGTTTTTTAGTTTGCAGTGACTGAATCTGTAGTTACAGTGCAGCTTGGGTTCCGTATTAAGTCCAAATATAATATTTCAAGTGATAATAACATCCGTAGATTGTATCATCAGTTTGAAGACACCGGCTGTCTTTGCAAAGGGAAGATTACGGGATGACCAAGAAGGACTGAAGGAACTGAGTCTTTCACGCGTAGTCATACGAAATCAGTTGGGAAGGATAGTCATGAATTAGCAATACCAGTGAAGTCTGTGTGGAGAGTTTTAAGAAGACGCTTAAACTAATTCCTCATTAAATAACTAATGAGCTTGACTTGTGAGAAAGTAACTAGATAAAATAAAATCTGATCACAAAATCTCACAATAAATACGTTTACTAACCACAAACACGATTCAACGACGATGTCGCCATCCTCAGTGATGAACGGGCTACAGTAACCAAACTATAACTAATTCCTTATTGTTTGCAGTTGGTACAAGCTTTAAAGCCTACAGACTACGGGTTACGTGTACATTTTTGCCAGTATGTTGCTGCATGACACATTTCCCCTCGAGATGTTACAGTTTCAACGAGACTCCCCTAAATTGTATGTTTTTTTTTGTCATATCCCGGAGGAAAGTTTATGTGCCTTTCTTTTTTGCTGAACCAACTGTAACTGGTGTTTCTTATCTTGATGCGCTTTAAATATGGCTCTTTCCTCAAATAAAAGATGCTGAACAACAGAACTTTATTTGGCAGCTAGATGGTAGGCCGCCTCACAGGTATAACTCAGTACGCGATTGGTTAAACGACGTAGTAGGCTGCCGCAAAGAGCCGGATGAAAGGTTTCACATGGCCTACATTTTATGACATGAGATTTTTATTTTTGTAGGTTCATAAAGAATTATGTGATTCCGATAGCAGCTGACCTACCTGACTTAAGAAACAGGATTGAAGCAGTTGTTTCTCGAGACACACTTAAAAAGGTTTGGGATGAAGTCGACTTTCGACTCGATGACGTAAGGTGCTCACATTGGACACTTGCAGGAAAAACTGTTTGATTTGCTATTTCATTTGATGTATTATTTATAATTGTAAGTTAAATTAATGTAATAAATACTACAAAGATTTAATACCCCGATATAATTTTGAAACACCCGGTAGATCTCAAATTAAGCTCGAATTAATCTTTGCTAGTAACATAAAGACTTTATTATCATCAAATGATATATTATACCAGGTTTGATTGTGAACATTTCCTACATTTTACTTATAGCCTTCGTACATTATAGTTAGGAAAGTGTCGAGTGTACAAAGGTACATCAAACTACTTCCAGACTCCTTCCAGCTAAATAATTAGAATAATTATCTGAATCACATTGCTGATCAAGAACTAAGACACAAGATACGCGAGGTAATTAACAAATAATTAATCTTAAGGAAAGTAGGAAATTCAGATTTCAAATTACCTTAGATATACAAGTTGTAAAACTTAAAATAGGGCAATTAAAAGTATCGCTTAACCGACACTGACAACACAAGTTTTACAATTTCATTACAATCGAGAGAAAAGTAACCTGACTATATCGTTTCAGAAACGCATACATTGTACGAACGTAGAAAAGTTGAATTCTGAATCACTGCTAACTATCGCCCACTGCATCCCGCCCATGACCTTCTGTATCCATGGTCAAAGATCATATCAGATCATTACGGCACGGAGTTCATGGCCTGTTTTTGTTTAGATGATTGATTCAATTTCCTTTCTTTCGCGTTTACAATGGCAGTATTGTTAGGTTTAAGCGCGCATCGGTATTAAAAATATCTCTAAGTGAATCGATCGAAACAAATGTATCCTTATTTTAATAAGCTTAATTTGGAAACGGGGTCACAGTAGTGTAGAACAGTGTGAACGAAAATGCAATTTCTGCCGTGAGTAATTGAGACAATCATGAACATCAAACCTTAAAGGAAATGCCTGTTTTCTGCTTATACAAATCGAATATTCTGTCAATATTTATCTAATCATTACAGACATTCGCAGTAAAATATTGACAGAATACAAATATAAACATTTCTTTCTGGCGAACATTTAAAAATATTGTTAATTAATATTATCATTGTAGATATTAATATCTGACTTTCTGTTAGAAAGACAGAAAAATTGAATCGACGTAAAAAAAAGACTGTAATTCATTAATTGATGAAAACCTCCAGAAATGCAATACAAAAAATTAAATCGCCCTTTCTTTTTATTTGAAAAATGATAAATAGCACAATATAGGCAAATCTTTTCTTTATGACTTATTTACTCGTTTTAAAAGTATGTGGACTTCGAGCAACAAGCCGACGAACAAACGGAAAAATCATATTACATACTACGTTTCAACTACAGAAATTACTTTAAATTGTCTTCGTTTATATGATAGGCTAGATGGACTACAAACTTATCCCCATTGTTTAAAAATTGCGTTGCTTAAGGAAGTAATAATCGTTTTTAAACTTACCTATATTCAGAGACCTGACCCAGATGGTTGCAGAATATAGAAATTATCTTCTTATTATTTTAATTAATAATATTTTTGAAAATGGTTTAGAACCTCTCTTTTATGTCTAGAAAAATTATATAAATTCTAAATTAATATGTTTAATTCTTTTTTTATGCCTAGGCATTTAAACATTGTCTGGTATGTAAATAATGTATATACGATGCAAACAGTGCCAGAATAGAATATTATCATTTTCTAGGTATGTAAACTTTGTCTATAAATAGCATCATCGCCTATGTTTGTATAAAATGTCCTTACAGTTCAAGAGTATGTATAGAATTCTAAGGCATATAAACATTGCCAAGGTATATGTGGAATGTCTAGGTATGATAACATCGCCTGTAAATGCCTAGGTAAGTATAGACCTACAGTTACTAGGTATATAATTAATCTCTAGGCCAAGAGACAGAGCCAGAGTGTAGAGTGCCTAAGCATATGAACTTTGCGTAGGTATATAAACATTGCCTAGATATGCATAGAACGCCTAGGCACGTAAACATAGTCTAGGTATGAAAATTTGACCTATGTACATCGCCTATGCAGGCATTTAGAATGCTTAGGCGTACAAACAATGTTTACATATGTCACCATTGCCTAGGTTATGTAAACAAATCAGTCGAGAGGTACCGTATGTAACCATTTCCCAATTCGTCTAGTAATATCACTTATTTTATACATTACATAGATACCAGGCGTGAGCTATATCCCTTGGTTTATAATACTTGCTATATGAAAGTGTTTGTGTAGAAGCCTAATTGCCTTCAAGTAGCTCATCGGCACTTGTTAGTATTTGTTCTATAGTGGTTGGTCCATGCGGGCTAGGTTCAACGACCGTTCGAGGACCTAATCAATGACTTAACGTCTTCAAAATGTCTAATCAATTTATAACATACTGGTTATAATATATGAATTACAACATAAGAAAAGAATGAACGTTAGAATTATATATTGCAAGACAAAAATCCGTTGAACAAGAAAATTAAGGCTCCGTAGTGTTCCCTCGAATCAAAATACTCCCCATATCTAATGATAAAAGGGTACAAACAAAAAATGTATGTTGAACTATTCCAATTATCCGCTTATTTCTTTTACAATAAATTACGGCGCACAGTGTGTAATTTTTCCATTCTGGGAGGACAAAAATAGAAAAATGTACTATTTCATTGAGAGTTTGTAGTGCTGTACTTCAAATGACAATTATAATGTCCGAGGAAATGGTAACTAAAGAGTTAGAATAATTGAGCCCAATAGAAGAACGCGAGACACGACTGAACTTGTTAGTTCAAACCTCACATACAAGGGATTATAGCCAGCCTTTCCTCAGTCCTGTCTGTATATTTACTGGATGTAGTAGTATACTAATGTGTAGGAGCTATAATAAACACTTTATTTGAATTTTATTATACATCATTTAAGGTATCTATTGGCATGATTACATTAAAGTATCTGCAATTTTATCAAATTCTAATTTTATTTCAAGTTTCAGTATAAACATTTACGTTTTTCACAATTATTTATAATGAACTGCGGAGGAAGTTGAGTTTCTTATATTGTAAAATATTTTCTTAAAGAATTTATTAACGTGACTTGGGAACCTACAAAAGATGAAAATGATATATTTTGTTTATGAATGAACGACACTGTCACCCATCAGATGTATGATGTATGGACAGAAAGTGCCAGGGGTTGGAAAATATTAGTTTTTAATAATTATTATTTATAATTTGTCTTATTTTGATCACTTGAGCGCAAACAAATTATTAAGTCATCATTCTGAAAATGTTAGGTATTTTGTCCTCCCACAATGGCTTTATTGTGGAACGTTAAACAATTTTTATAATTTTTTCATGACGCAACGCCTTGTTTTTGAAGAAACTTCAGTAACAAATAAATAAGAGTGGATTCGACACGAAAAAACAAAGATAGTTAACAGATTTTGTTTGTTATGAAGAAAGAAAATTAAGTTAAATTATTGTTAATAATATATGTATTGCCATTTAATGTACATAAGACAGGCTAAAAGTGTATGTCAGATTATCCTCGTTTGCCGCACCACCCAATTTCGCGTAAAACGGGAGATTACAAGTATTCCATTTTTTTTTTTAAATTAGTGTAGCTAAAATTGTTTTGCTCAGCCTAATAAATGAGGAAAATTACAAAAAATGTAAGTTGTTTATTACATGTATTTTAATTTTCCTTTTAAATAAAATGTGTCATAAATGGTAATTCTAAAACCAAAACTGAGACCAGCACGTGTAGGCCGATACTATACAGAGCCTTGACCGCTGTAGCACAGCTTAAAGTTGATGCGGCATCGTTGGTTTAGTTTAGAGATCTAAACTTAGTCTATAACATTTTTAAATTCACATTCTTACGCATGTGTAAAATAATTTAGTTTTCGTAATTAGCTTGGGCATAAGATATAGCATTTTACATTTGGTATGCAAACCTCTTTTTACACATCTGTAAACGTCCGTAAAATCTTTAATTCTATATTTGTTGCCATATATGTTATATAATTAGTTCTGCAAGAGGTATTTCTTTAGAATTTAAAATTTTTCAAAGTGAAAGTTAGGTTATAAAATTTACATTTTACTGGAATTGTATCTATTAAAAGACTTCCATACCTGAATAGGACAAATTATTCATTGGGTTTCATAATATAAAGGCGTAGATATATATTTCTGTATGCTATATCTTAAATATGTTTAAATAGCTGCCTGAATCAGGCGGTCCTGAAGTTATTCTTTTTAGCGAATTTCCATAGGAAAGATGAGATATTGCAGAGACTCTTATGGTAAGACCTGAGGTCGGGTGTGGTCAATAAGGAAGGGTTATGGTCCCTAGAATACGTTTTGAGGTTTCATGAAAATATTTATAATATGTGTGTTTGGGGTCTAACGGCCTAACATTTTAAGTCTGATTTGGTACAAATTTGGTACACAAGTAGGTTTTATAAGCTGCTAAGCCGAGTTTGTTAGCAAAAATCCAACAACCGTAAGCACGTGTAACCGGAAGTAACCGTTTTTGAGATTTTTTGTACTAGAATGAAATTTGATTGGGGTTTTATGTAAAACAGCAAATATATAATATTATTCTGAATATTTTTTTTGTTTACAGGACCTCATAGCTCATTTGGTTACCCTAAAATCGATCAAAACGTAAAGTACAATAAAAGAACCCGGTTCAAATCCACGTAGGACAATTTTTGATCAGAGACCTACGGCTGGGATTCAAACTCGCGAAGCGAGTCTGTCCACTGCGAGCGAAACGAACCATCGGTGGAGGCTGAGGAGCAAAATAATTCTAGTAATATATTTTGTACACGCAGACAGCTATTCAGCGCCTTCGTTGTAGGTTAATTTACCAAATAGTTGACTGAAACCCTAAACTTAATTTTGGAAATTTGCTCAACTCACGTCAGCGGTTCATGTGCTTGATTAATTTATTTATTTCATTCGTTATTATTTGCTTGAATAAATTAGCCAATTTTTAGTTGGCCAGTGTCTAAGTACCGTTCTAAAGATAAAAATATTTAGTAAACAAAAATGGCGGCTACACGGAAAACGGAGCATTGTAGGACCTATGATTACTGGAACGTTTTACTGATCTAAATAATGCAATTAAGACGTAAGTGAATTATTAGTCCACATTTTTCTAACATTCCATACAAAGATAAAACCCTACGTAAAATTATTTCCAGCATTTGGAATGGCGCCCAACCACTAAATATTCCTCATTCGACTCTAGCTGTTTACTATAAAACACATTTAAAAAGTACAGTAGACTTTTTACATTAACTTGATATGTTTATTCTAATTTTTACACGCAATTTAACTTAATTTATCTATTGATATGCATTTCGGCAATAATTGAACAAAGATTATGAGTGGGTGGTCCCACAGCAGAAGAATACACAAATAGTTAAATGGAAGCGGGAGTAATTCGAATGCGTTCAATTCCCAGCGGAGTGAAATTCCCTGAAAAAGACATGATTATTTTATTTTGTTAAGATTTGCAGAGCGGAAAATTCGAGCTGATATTATTTATTTTATTATAACAAGTTACAATGCGTCGTACTCGGGGGGGATTAACGTAGAACTAAAAGGTGGGCTGTGCAAGGGGGATTTAGCAAATAGGATTGTCACAAGAATTTCTTCACTGGAGCGTCATTTTGGGGAATTCGTGAATTGTTGTATTTAAGCCAGAAGTGAATCAGTAAACAGAATAGTATTGTTAAAATATACAGTCATATAATAATAATAATATTTTAATTTTATTATATTATTATTTTACAGTCATATAATATTTTTTATTTATGTTAATGTCAAATCGTAAATTTTTTTAAAGTTAATCAGATCTACATATAGAGCCTATTACATTTTATTGAGAAGCACTTTTTAGCAAATTTTCATAGGAAAGATGAGCTACTGCAGTGCCTCTTATGGTGATACCTAAAGTCAGGAGTGGTCAATGAGCACCGATCAAGGTCCCCAGAACACGTTTTTATGTAACTAAACATTTTATATTACATGTGTTCGCACTATAATGACCGCATTTTATGTCCAATTTGGTAAACACGTTAGTTTTCAAAGTCGGCCAGATTAGTCCGTTAATGAAAAATCGTTTGTGGGGTTTAATCGAACAACTAAATGTACGAGACTATTCTGATTTTTTACACGCCTTTTAGCTCGTCTGGTCCCACAAAATCGACCAAAATGTAAAATACGATAAAAGTACCCACTTCAAATCCAGCAAATCGAGTTTGACCGCAGCGAAGCAGCGCGTGAGCTTGGGCTGGAGACTGAGGTGTAAACAAATTCTAGTAATATATTTCGTACATGGAGGCACCTATTCACTATTCAGCGCCTTCATTATTAGACCAATTTTCCAAATAGTTTGTTGAAACCGTATAACATATAAACTTAATTTGGGAAATTAGCTCATCTCGTGCGATTGAGCTGTGTGATTGAATTACGTATATTTACATTAAAAATAAATTAATACTATTTTAACTTATGAACGAATGCACCAATGTTAGATCAAACACATACTGAAACCTATCCTAATGACATACCAATATACGCAATAAAAATAATCATTACAATCAAATCAACGATTATTAAATTATAAATCTTCAAACGAGCCTATAATGTCATATGAAGAAACTTTAAAACCGTTCTTAAAGACGAATTAATAGCCTATATCTCAACATTTCTGAAAGTTACTAGCAAATCTTCTCTGGTTCTAGTTCATACTGATCCTAATATATCTAAATATATAAATACATGTTCTACAAACATGTAGCCTAATACTATTAACACCGGCCCACGTTTGCGGGATTATCTAAATACTCTCAACACTATGTAAGGCGAAACGGACAATCCAACCCACGCCAACGGGCTTATAGATTTATGTAATAAACTAGTTCACTTTTTATATCCTTGATCAATGTCAGCGCTCTAAAAAAAGTGCATTCTAACACCAGATCAGTCAACAATCGACAGCAGCTGTTTCAAGGTCGTTTGTACAATTACCGACTAATTAGCCCAAGAGTTAGATGCAGCATTACCGTGAATAATTGTTATTTTTATAATTGGTAAGCATTCAAATTGGTTTTCCCAAGCTTGCTAATACGCGAACATAATTTATTTCATGGTCAATTTGATTTGTCAGCTGAGACCTCTTCAACTTGTAATCCACAAATAATTTTTTAAATACTTATGTTTCATTTTGATTTAGCTACCATAAATGTTCAAGAAATTGTAACAGCTACAAATAAAAGTTTAATTTTTAAAGTTAAATAAAACTTTTATAAATTAAAATTGGTACGATTTACACTATTTACCGAAGGTAAAACTCCATTTTGATGAAAAATAAGCCCAGGTTTTTGTAAATTCTAAAAAAAATTATTGAGTCTTGTCGACCAGATTAAAGTAGGAAATTAAATTCATTAGAAATGTTATAAATTAAGAGATCATTTTGTAATGATTCCAATCTTGTACTAAATTATTAGGTAAAATTCATGTCAAACATTCTTGCTGAATCCATTGCCTTCCAAAAGACCATAGGCCTTTCACGCCCATCCACAACATTAGGCCTATCATGAACCTAACCAAGTTTATTTGCAACCAATTGGGAAAATTTAGAATCAGGTAGTTATTCTTTAAAACTAACATTTTTTTTAGATTACGTAAAAGAAAAGAAAACCCAAGGCTTACTGTATTATAAGACAGTACAAAAACGCTAAACAACTTGAAAATTTGCAAGGGAATCCCTTGATCAGTGCTTTTGCATGCAAGGAAAGAACAAACATACCTCTTCCGTTTTGGAATTGCTGATGCCCAAAATTCTCTTTAGTTTGCCAAGAACAGTAATAAACAATTCAACACATTTTTCTGTTGTGGTCCAGAAAATGCCGCTAAAGAGATACTGAGAGCTAAACTTAAAGGAAAGGGGAATGCACCCTCGACCAAATACTGATAGACAATATCTTTTGGAGACGTTTTGCCCTTGTTTATGAGAGATACCGTGTAGTTAGTATCACCTGATATCAGATACACGCTCAAGAAGAAAGTCAAAAAAAAAAATAGTAAGTAAGAAAAACTCGAGAGATGTGCAAGAAACCATCAATGCATATTGCTGAAGCGGCAAAATATGGAAATGCTTTGATTATGAAAACACTAAAGAAGATCACCTATTGAAATTTACTCCTTTTCATTTCTAATAATGGTTTTCTATTGTTTTGATATATATTTAACTGTTTAGTGTTCTAAATAAAATACACTTAAACGTTAATATTACTCTTAGGGTATTATTCCTTTCAATCGGCAACAATTTAGAAGGTTGGGCAAAAGTCCTGCTACATTGCAATATTTCAGCGTCTATTTTAGGAACGTATTAGAGCAAGTACCATATAAGAGTTGATTCGAAAAAAATTTTGATCATTAGTACAACCCCCTAAAATGGTCCTTCATTTGAATGAAAGTAGAATCTGTTTAATTTCCTTAGGTAGGATTTAGGTAAAATATTTATGTGACAGCTCCTTAAAAAGTTTAGGAAAATACGTTTAATATGTTTTTTTCAGAACAATATTTATATGGGACCTGAGTTTAAGCATACCCTGAAGATAGCCTACATCAATTGTTGCGCCTACCGTCGTCATGCACCAATTAGAATATGGAATATTGCTCTATTTGTTAGATTTTGCCAGTATAAAACGTTATTTCAATACATATATATTACGATTTCGATAAAGTAATAAAAGTCCAGTGAAACCGAGAGAATGTATCGGTCCCTATGCAATATGAATCAAGCGCCCCCTTATATATGGACTGTGTTGTTCCAAAAGCTCCATGTAACGTTTTTAAGTTTTTTCAGTGTAAACAAAAAAAAGATATTACTTAATATTTCAATACTTAAATACAAGTTGCTTATATTGTACAATTATGTAATTCCTTCGTTTAATTCAACTACATTATTGTGAAATTTAAATTGCATACATTTTTTAAATTAAATAAATCCCCTGATTTTTGTTCTATTCGCATTTTTTGCATTATTGTACATACGAATTTTGCCTTATTTGTCCTAAATTTTCCCTTTTGGCAAAACCAAATTATTCGTGCTTAAGTTTTTGTTGATAAAGTAAACATTACAATATTCATTTCAAACTTAATTAAGGGTCGGCTCTAGCTGTCGGCCATGTTGGCTAACACTCCATAAGACCAATGTTAAATTAAAATCAAAATTTTTCCTTTATTTTTGATCGGAAAATTATAAATGATATGTCATTTTAAAGCTATGGTCAATATGCATGCAAATGGCTTTTTAAAAATTAAGAAAAATATTTTGTTTAATATTTATTAACAATTTAAAACATTGATTTTTAATATTGTTTTATGTTGTCACTATTAATTATAGCGAAAAACTACCAAGTCATTCGCCTGAAGAATTTCGTCCCCAAGATTTTGGTATTTTTTTAAAACGCTATTTGAACAATGCGGGTTTTAAATGGATTTAGGCTGAGCAATGTCCGTGTAACCTACCACCGCTATAGGGTGATTTTAAATATTTTTTACGTTGTAACTATCAATTATAGCGAAAAATTAACAAGCCCTTCGGATGAAGAATTTTGTCCACAAGAGTGTGGTATTTTTTAAAAACGCTATTTGAATAATTACGGGTTTTAAATGGATTTGGATTTAGGATGAGCAATGTCCACGTAACCTACCGCCGCTATAGGGAGTCGCAGGTTGCTTTCTGTTTTACTAGAGCCGACCCTTAAGGCTCGGCTCTCCACATTCAAAACTACGATATGGGGTACCAATTTCAATGTTAAATAAACAAAACATACCTTCACTACTAAGCATATTTTTGTGCTGTTTTTGTTAAAAAGCGAAAGCTGTATTTGTTTTCTTAAAGTAAAATAGATTGTGGGTGTTGATTGCTAAGGATTTTTGCAATATCTCTTTTTGCAACTGAATAAAAAATTTGTAAAGTTTACTATTTTTTACTATTTATATCATACGTTTATGAAAACAATAAAACGGTTTCTGAAAATGTATTCGGCAATCAACATCCGCATATGACAGTACTTCAAAATGAAACCAAATTTTTAAATTTATTCCACGAATTAACGGAAAAAAATGACTTATTCTTTAGCATTGCTCTTATGGGAATAAGATTCAATTGGCGGGCAGGGAAGCGCCCCCTTAAGTAAAAAACAAGCTCGAATAGTAGTTCAAAAAATTAAAACATACAGAAAACCAAATACTGGCAATCTGAAAGTTTTTAGATTTAACAACTTTTTTTATTTAACCAATATGCATAAAAAACGTATTTAATTAAAAAAAAATCTAAATAACTTTTAATTATTAATTTAAAAAAGTCGTTACTATAATTATTAAGTTACTAATTTGAAAATACAACTTATATAGAAGTATATAGATCAAACTTATAACTTTTATTTATTACGGTACTTTAAAAAAATCGAGTTTACCCTTAGGTAACTTTCTTAAATGAACTTCTTTGGCCCAGCCGCCTTTTCTGTCCAACTCGTACTTGCCTACCTTCCGTGTTTTCACGAATCACAATTATATCGGTTTTGTTATAATGTTTGGCATACCTAAAATCTATTACTCTCTACTTACGTTACTTACTATATTGATTTAACATATTCAATAATTTAACTAACCCTATAATCAAGATTGTTTGAAGAAGTAATTATGCTTTCCTTTTATATTACTTTTTTACTATTGTAATTTTGTATTGCCCATTCTATTTTCCCCATTTAGTTGGCCTTGTAAAATACAACCGAGTGCCAATTTTACTCCTTTTCACCTTCCAACTACCCAAAACATAATAATGTCACTCCATCCTTACTCGAGAGAACCGTACTGAAGTATACATTCATACGAATCGGTTTAAAAGGTTTTGAAAAATGAAAAATAAACTTTCATTACAACATTAGTGAAGGTTGTCCCACGCATTTTGAACACACAATGTGATAGAAAGAATCAGAAAGAGGTCGTGTAAACGGATATTTTAATATAAATGAACGTACGACCTATTCCCCGAAGGCAGGATGTTCTTAAAAATTACATTAGTATTTTATTTGTTAAAATTTAGAGAGCGGAAAATTGAATTTCTTGTTATTTATTTTCAGGTTAAAAGAATTCATCATCCCATCAAACCCGTAAGGGATTAGGTTCTGCGACAAGGAAAAGGTAACATCTGACTTCGAGATTAGGAGAATTGAATTATAAAAATACGTTTAGATTACTTTTATTTGATGTGTTATTCCTCTGTGTATAGTGCGCGTAGAAAGGGTGTGTTTTAAAGATGTCTACCTCAGCTAAACTGAATGTGTAAAAGCGTATTGCACAATGTATTCTATTCCAATATATATATAAGTACCTGGGCGACTGATCATCGCTCAGTATTTTTTAATAGTTTTTTTTTTAGGAAAATGTATGTAAATTACGAATCGCATACTTAATAAATATGAATATTTTTCGATCTTTCGTACATATGAACTGTTTATTTAAATAAAAGAAAAACAAGAGTGTAATTAGTTCTAACATTTTATTAGATTTTTTGCAGATATAAAACCTAGCGCAATCGAATCCTGACGTCCAAAAATATCTATAGGTACATGTAGGTTATGTAACATATCCAATGAATAGGCCATATTTGATATTGTTTATGTATTTTAGAAATAACAAAATAATAATTATAATCATCAGATAATTTATATTACATTTATAGAAATGCAAAGAATGCAGAAACTGATGAAAAGGTTTTCAGAACGGTTAATAACAGTACAAAAATAATGTTTTAGTTTGGTGTTTGAATAAAGAAATAAGTTGAAAATTACACCGCCTGATACATTGTTAATGATTTATGTTTGTTAAATAGTATATAAATATCTGGAGCTATAATTAACAGATTAACATCCCTTAAATATTAAATATTAAATTAAATATCCCTTGCTGAGGAAGTGTGTAAGCGGAAAAAATAAATAATAATAATAATAACACCACTGTAGGCTGCAAAATAAGAATTAAGATTGTCTTCAATGTCGTATACACGAGGTAGTCAGTCTGTTGGTTCGATAATTGCAGTAAAAACCGTACAAGTGAGATAACATCGACCAATATCGGTAGATATCAGGGTAGCTCAGATGGTTAGAGCGTCAGGACGGAAACCTGAAGGTCCCGGGTTCAACTCCCGGTCTTGGTCTATGTTTTTTCACTTGTAATTAAAATTGACTAACATCTGTTTGTAAAAGATCTTTATTTTACCTATCATGTATCTTTCGCCTATACTTAGTGACTTCAAAGGTGGTATATAAAAGAAGTTCAGAGTTTAAATTTTATGCGCATTTTTCCGAGTTTATGCGCATTTTTGCAGACATAAGATCTAGCGCATTCGATTCCTGATGTCAAAAAGCCCCTATGTGCAAATTTTCATCAAAATCGTTAGCGAGATCCTCGAAATAAATTCATAAATTTATAAACAAATATACAAGAATTGCCCGTTTACTAAGATAAGATACCGTTTTATTTCAGTAAGTAAGTAAATAAGTTTACTATATGCCTCCCTATTGATAACGTCCAAATGGAGTCCTTCAAGGTGCCGTCAATCCCAGATGCGGTAAGGGCCATTTGCGGTAAATCGAAACATTCTTCGCCTCACTTGCTGTCATATTTTTTTAACTTTGAATTAGGTTAGGTCAGTTAAGGTTTAAAAAAAAACAAGAATAAATAAAAAAACAGGAAAACAATATGAAACTAGGCTCAATAGGATATCGCGCGGGTCCACGGCTTCCGTCCCCCTTTATGTCTTGTAGAGGTACCTGTAGATAGGAGGGCACGCAGTTCCGGATGGTACACACAGTGGTCCTTAATATTATTTTAAGATTATTAATTGATAATCAATCAAAAATACTCGGGGCGTTGTCTCATTTAAGTTGACCGCATCTGAAAATAATGCGGCAGGTAGAAAATTTTCATTACCGCATCTAGCACAGTTTTTGTCATTTACTGCAAGTGGGATGACCGCATCTGAGAGTAGTGTGACAGGTAGAAAATTTGCTTTACCATCTGGCACAGTTTTTCTCATTTACTGCAAGTGGGATGACCGCATCTGAGAGTACTGTGTTTGGTAGAAAATTTTGATTTACAGCAACTGGCACAGTTTTTCTCATTTACTGCAAATGGGATGACCACATCTGAAAGTACTGTGGCAGGTAGAAAATCTGCTTTACCGCATCTGGCACAGTTTTTCTCATTTACTGCAAATGGGATACTCGCATCTGAGAGTACTGTGGCAGGCATAAAATTTGCTTTACCACATCTGGCACAGTTTTTCTCATTTACTGCAAATGGGATGACCGCATCTGAGAGTACTGTGGCAGGTAGAAAATTTGCTTTACCATCTGGCACAGTTTTTCTCATTTACTGCAAGTGGGATGACCGCATCTGAGAGTACTGTGGCAGGTAGAAAATTTTGATTTACAGCAACTGGCACAGTTTTTCTCATTTACTGCAAATGGGATGACCACATCTGAAAGTACTGTGGCAGGTAGAAAATCTGCTTTACCTCATCTGGCACAGTTTTTCTCATTTACTGCAAATGGGATACCCGCATCTGAGAGTACTGTGGGAGGCAGAAAATTTGCTTTACCGCATCTGGCACAGTTTTTCTCATTTACTGCAAATGGGATGACCGCATCTGAGAGTACTGTGGCAGGTAAAAAATATGCTTTACCGCACCTAGCACAGTTCTTCTCATTTACTGCAAGTGGGATGACCACATCTGAGAGTACTGTGGCAGGTAGAAAATCTGCTTTACCGCATCTGGCACAGTTTTTCTCATTAACTGCAAGTGCGATGACCGTATCTGAGAGTACTGTGGCAGGTAGAAAATTTGCTTTACCATCTGGCACAGTTTTTCTCATTTACTTCAAGTGGGATGACCGCATGTGAGAGTACTGTGGCAGGTAAAAAATTTGCTTTGCAGCAACTGGCACAGTTTTTCTCATTTACTGAAAGTGGGACGACCGCATCTGAGAGTACTGTGGCAGGTAGAAAATTTGCTTTACCGCATCTGGCACAGTTCTTCTCATTTACTGCAAGTGGGATGACCGCATCTGAGAGTACTGTGGCAGGTAGAAAATTTGCTTTAC
>JAGFPH010000008.1:745485-775175 GCA_018207615.1 Philaenus spumarius
ACTAAAACTCTGGTCCTAATACGCATTCTACGGTCACCAAAAACTCTACGGTCACTGCGTATGTTAATTTCGCCAAAAACTCTGACCTTATTGCGCATGCAACGGTACCACCAAAAATTCAGGATATATTTCAAGTTCCATGGTCACCGCTACTCCCACCACAATAGCCAGATAAATAAAAACATAAGTTTTAGATATTTCTGTTTTTATTTAGAACTCCTCATCATTTACTTTGGTTTCATAAGTTTTAAGTAAACATTTTATGTCATAATACATTTTTCTGTTTAATTCATAGCTCATAATATTTATAAAATTTGTATCGAATTTCCATAGGAAATATAAGCTATTTCACTGACTCTTATAGTGATAACTAAGGTCGGGATGATAAATAAGCACCGACTTTGGGATGATAAATAAGCACCGACCACGGTGCCCAGGACACATTCTTGGTGTCATTAAAGTTATATATATATAATTATGTATATAATGTACTTGTTCGCACACTAATGGCAGCATTTTATGTCAGATTTGGTCCAAATTTGGTACTCACGTTAGTTTACTTCTACATTGCCTTCGTGAGTAGATTAATTTCCCAAATAGTTGGTTGAAGCCCTAAAATATAATTTATTGGAAATTCATCCTTATTTTTATACATTCGCTCAACTCAGTAAGTGGTTCAGCGTTAAATTATTAGGGTATTTTCAATCATAATATGTAATTATTAATTTTAAGTTCATAATTTGTAAACCGTATTAAAATTTTAAGGTAATATATACGCTTCACTCTAGTAATAATATAAAAATTATTCAGTACAAATAAAATTATTAAAAACATCGTCAACCTTGCTTCCTACATTATTACTGCTCTACTCAATATGATTGGTTTCCATTCAATTTACATACACGCTCAAAAATGAATTTAAAAAGTTCAAACAAAGTTCTAAGTAAAATAATTAAATAGAGTTTCTTATTTTAAAAATATTCAACGTATTTCAGCATTGAAAATATAAATCCTTGGGTATAATGTTTGGAATAGCAACCCTTACTACATTAGATTTATTCTGAGATATGAAACTATGTAATGCAACTAGGTGAGAATATCTGAGAAAAGTACTGTCTCCAAGGAAATAGCAAAGCGTTAGACATTTGCATATTTCATCTAGTTCAAATAATAACGCTGTCAAAAAGGATGAAAACAATGCAAGGAAAGAAGTACCGAAGGTGAATTATTCGTGTAATCAGGTGTTGAAAAACTATTTTTAACAATTTTACTAAATCAAATTATATTTTTACCAACTCCTGTAGTTGTACATCTGTCCGTGAGTAAAAAAATAGTATAGCGCATTCACAAACGTAACGAAAATGTGAAGTATTCACCGACTATAAGAACCATTTAAATTTAAGGTTATGTTTACAACCTTCAGGTTAAATGTTTTGTTGTAACAATATAAATCTGAATCTTTCTGTAATGTCAACTTCCTCACAAAGTCCGTCAAGAACTGTTGGTATGAATTATTGCTATTTTAAAAGACTCATACAAGTTTCTGTTAATTCACAAACATAGGCCAACTGACGATGAGGCTTTAGTGAATTTTGAAGTGCACAATAATATAGTTTTGCATAAATAACTGTAATAAGTAGGCCTTCGATTAAAATGTATGTTATTTCGTTTTGTTTCCAAACTTTATTTCAGGGCTTTAAGTAAAAGATTAATGGGAACTTATTTGGCATGTCTGACTCAGAACTTTTAGTAGGCCTACACTTTTAAGACTAATAAAACAATTTTAGATTTTATGATTGTATGCAATAAATATGCTCGTGTTTTTTCGTGGTAAATTACTAGTAAAAAATATAATAAGTACAGAAGTATGTTTGGTTTAAAAAACCGCAGGACGGTTACTATTAAACTGAATATAATAAGAAATAATCTATTATTGCAACTATTTTTGTCATAAGAGATACATTCACTGCTCATTTAAAAGTTTTATTTTCGAAGTAACTTAATTTACAAATGGTAACACCTTTTTTCAGTTAAAAATTGCACAAACACATTATTGCTCTTCTTAAGGCTTATACATCATTATTGTTTAAATCTATGTTTTTGTAGTTATGATGATGGTTGGATTGAAGGTCGAAACTGTGTTCGAAACAAGGTAAGGAAATTCCTTAAAATTGGGATTAGTATATTAAATATACCAACATTTCTGAAATAGGTTTATTATTCTATTTGATAGTATAATGTCTATTTAGTTCATTATTTACGTTATAAATTATCGTTAAAAAATACGAAGAACCTACTCCGTGCAATCTAGAAGAAAATTCCCAAAACAAAACACGTTTATAACAAATATAATACAACCACTTTATTTTACAAGCGCCATTAAAGTGTAACCCTTTGTTAGAGAAACCGGTATGCAAATATCGATTGTTATTATCAAGTTAATAAAAGCATACAACTTGTTTCATAAACGTGTATCTTGTTTACACTTGTTTATCCTTGAACTGGTTTCATCATAAACCTTCGTACCTGATTACGTTATGGCTAATTTGTTATAAAAACATCCTCTATTTATGTCATTAATTTTTTTGCTAGTATTCCGCTTGATAGATTATACGAGGCTTTAATGTCTTTCTTCTTTGTTTTTCATGTACACAATTAATTATTAGAATTATCAATATATGCTAGTAGTAGATATACAATGTTTTAGTATTATTATTAGCGAATTTGCCTAGGAAAGTTGAGCTATTGCAGTGACTCTTATGGTGAGACCTAAGGTAGGGAGTGGTTAATGAGCACCGATCATGGTCCCCAGAATAAGTTTTGTTTTGTAATTAAAAATTAAATATATTATATAACTTACGTATATATGTGATCGTATGTAATTTGTGTACTAGAATGAAATGCTTTTTGGACTTTTATCCAAAAAATAAGCCTAGGAGATTATTTTGATCATTTTGTTTTTTGACAAAACTTATAGCCCTTCTTGTTTCCACAGTTAACGTAAAACACCATAAAAGTAATATAAAAATCAAGTTTTCCACTGCGAGCGAAACAAGGCAATCATTAATCCGAAAGCGCAAGGTCGAGGTGTAAACCCCCAAAACGAGTGTTCCCGCTGCGAGAGGAACGAAGCAGCTTTGTGACCCGGGGATGGAGGCTGAGGTGCAAACAAATTCTACTAACATAACCCGGGTAACTATTCAGCGCCTTCGTGAGTAGACCATTTTCCCAAATAGTTGAAACCTCAAAAACTTAATGTAGGAAATTCGCTCAACTCGCGTTAGCGGTTCAGCTGGCGTGGTAAAATTATCTTGTTTTGTTATTATCTACTTACATTGTGCTTTTCCTTTTTACACGTTTCAGAACAATGTTCCATCATCAGAACCTTTCTTCATATTAAAACATATCTATTCAAATTGTTCACTTGGATATTTGTACTCGAAAAAAAAATAAACAGCTTGTTGTGATTAAGTTTTACTTTTTTACTATCTACGTACTAGGCCTAATGATACGCTTTAATTTGACATTTGTAAACAAATTTCCATTTCGACTACGGTATATCTGTCTGAATAAAAACTACGACAAAAGAATCCATCACTAGCAACTAAAACCAAAACAAAAAACAACCTACCTTGGAAACAAGCCAGATGCCTTTTCTATTACTTAACTCGTAATTAATAATATGCAAAAAAAACCTCTCACATCTGGAGAGCGTTGTAAATCGTCTCGAACTTGAGAAAAACTACTCCACATAATTACACTCGAGCGTCCGTTGCTAGCACTAGTTTTCCCTCGGAGTTAATGGGGTGTGCATCCCTTTGACCGAGCGAACGATTCCGTCAAACGACCGTAACCACAGCTCAACTCGGTACGATTTATAGGCCTAGTTAATCATAGGCTTAACCCGTCGGAAGCTCATTCTGGGCAATTTATTTTAATTTTTTTGATAACGATAAACTAAATATCCGGGAACGGCTGTAACTCTATATGTTAATTACTTTATTGTTTCTGCGGTTTAATTATAACTCCGGACCTAATTGTGTTTTAATTCTATTTATATTCAGATCGGAAAATAGGATAAGAGTATTCAGCAAGCTTGGGTATTTATTCAATTCATTAGTGAAATTGTTGTTTTTCAAAGTAAATGACTTGACGCTTCATGATTGTCGGGTTAACTTTCGGGGGAAATTAATTAATTCCAAGTATTTTTTAATTCGAAAATTCGCCCCAATTTCGTGGAATTACTACACGACGAGATAATACAAGATTTAATAATTTTCCTTGTTTTCCCGAAACTCTACTAAATTGGTTCATTTTTTAAGTGAAAACTTCTTTAGGATAACCGAGCACTTTTTGGACGGGGTGAAAATGTAGGAAAACGCGAGCTTTGTCTTTTTGATTTCGTCGATGATTTCTTCTTCTTTATTAGTTACACACGTACTTAATATAAACCAGAAGTTTAATGTAACTGCTGATCGTTAAAGAAGAAATCTACGAAATAAAATAGGCAGCGATAAATTCAAAGGCTTAAACTCAATTGCTGAATGGTAGTCACGTCACACTACCGATGAAATGGGCATTGAGCTTATTAATTTCGTAAGTTGTGGTAGTCACGTCACACTACCGATGAAATGGGCATTGTGCTTATTAATTTCGTAAGTTGTGTTAAAATAGTTTTCTTAGACCTCTAAAATGGACTAGTGCTTTCTAATTTTTTAAATGTCTAAATTTGCTAACTTGATTGCTATGGTGATGAATGTAAATGGTTAAAGAAACGAGTGTTGGTCAATTTTAACCTAAAATTGTGTTTTTTAAATTATTATTTGACTATAGACAATCATGTTTATGTTATATTTTATTTTTTAAATTTCAATTTTAAATCAGACAATATAAAAATAATGATCAAATTTCAGATTAAACCAATGTAACCAATGATTTATATTCATGACAGTCTTCACTTATATAGTTCACTTATGTAACAAATCTCATTCTATGGGGGTTTTCAATTGGAATAGCCGTTTCAAAGATAGATGTGATTAAAAAATCATGAAATGTAAGTGTGCACTTAAATTTTAAAAATACTGTCAATTTAATCTATACTACATAGCTAAATTTAAGTTTAGGTACTCATTCAACGCTCTTTTAACGTGATATTAACTTTTTAAATTTTAACTTTAAATCTTTTTGAAATTTAATACTCTTTAATCTCGGGAAGAATAATATTTTCTGTACGACACACCACTTAATATATACATATATATACACCAGTTTAAAAAAAACAAAATTTGGTGTGCTTAATACCACACGTTGGAAGTGATAACTTCTATGACCGATTTATATTTTTATCAGTATTAATATTAGAGGAGAATATAGGTCAACAAATTAGCCTACACAAGTCAATATATTGTCAAAAAATATTATAACATATTTTGAAATTGCATAATTATAATATTATAATATAATAATTATTATAATATTATAATATAGTAATATTATTATAACTAGCTGACCCGTGCGAATATTTCGCAAGTTCGGAGTAGGCCTACATTTACCTGATTTAACACGTTGATTTAATTCAGTTAATTAAGTTTATTTATTTACATTGGTTTATAAATAACAGTTTCCCTTAAACTATAACAATCTTACAGTGTAAACAATCTAACTAACAGCTGTCATGCTAGTTAAACAGATGGTTAGTAGATGGCGCCTTTCATTAGGAACTTACAGAGTATAATATAAAAGTTTTTTAAATCAATTTTTGTTATTAAAACATGAATTTTAAGCTGTTTGTCTATTTTTCCCGTGTAGTGGTTAAGGAAAGCTTTAAAATTATGCCTCATTCATGTAATTTGATGATGTATTAAGTAAGTTATGGCGTACCGACAAAAAAATTGTCTTGAGAAATAATATATGCGATTATTATGTAATAATATTATAAATACAATTAGTATGAGAAAAATAGTGATAATTATAATGTAAGCGGTATTTATTTAGTGACTAATGATTTTGAGTGAGGTCACTATTAATATTATTATTATAATAACTTATTATTATATACTATGTATCGTCTATTCCCTCTCCACGCGCTTACTTGTCTATGTTTACTATGTATCGCCTATTCCCTCTTCACCATCTGACTTGTGTCTACGCAAAACATTTACTTTTCGCGAGATTTTAGAAACATATTCAAGGGAAAGTGCAAAACGGGCCAATAGAAGTTATCACTTCAAAAACAGAATAAAGTGCAAACATTTTGTGGTATTTTGGCCCCAAACGTTATGCTCGCCTCCTAAGTATTTTTTTGTTTCGGAAATACTTAGGCGTTGTCCTAGACACAAAGCTAGTCTGGGGAGAACAAATAAGAAGGAAGGCAGCGAAAGCGTGTAACATTTTCTGGACATGTAGGAGAGCGATTGGAACCTCATAGGGGCTTCGGACCCAGATGATGAACTGGCTCTATGTTACCATCATAAGATCATCTCTAACTTTTGCCTCTATTGCCTGGAAAGAGAACTTAATAAAGTACAGCGGATGGCCTGCCTTGGAATCACGGGGGCCATGAGAACTACCCCCACAAAACGGCCATGGAAATCTTGTTATATCTCTCACCTCTGGACCTACAGGTCTAGGGAGACGCTAGTAAGGACGCAATGAGATTGAACACATTAGGGAGTTGGTCAACATCTCTTGCAAGAAATGGACACGGTGAGTGCCTGAACAAAATACTGGAGTGGGATCCGATGGTGCGAGCCGGTATGGACGTCATTACTCCCAACTATAATTTTAATAGCAAATTAGAGGCTATTTTCCCAGCTCGGGAAGAGTGGCTTAGGAAACTGGTAAATCTTACACCTGATTCCACGTTCACCGAGCCATGTTATCATGTTATACAGAGCGCCCATAAACCATGTTACCCTTACGACGGTCTCAGTGATAATAGCCAACTAAAAAACATCAACTCCCATGCTACACTCGGTCAGTTGACGCAACTCGCATGACATTAAACGTGATGTTCGCTGCAATGGTAGTAGCATGTCTATTCTCCCGTAAGATCTGTACTGCACGGTGAACGTTGAATCGAGTGTAGAAATGGACAAATCTGGTTCACGGATGTGTCAAAAACAGACAAAGGTACGAGAGCCGGAATGTGCATGCACAAAGGTCCGTACAAACAGAAAAGATACTCAGCGTCGCTGGGGCTCTACTCTACGGTCTTCCAAACGGAGGTGTACCCAATACTTGTATGCGTAAAATGAAGACTCAGAAAGCATGAATACAGATGTTGCGATATGTTCTGATAGTCAGGCGGCCATAAAGGCCAATATAGCTTCAAGAACAACTTAAAAGTTGGTCTTTGAATGCCAGTTACTGCTGAATCAGCTGTCAAGCAGTAGGCAAGTAAGAATTGTTGTTTCCCTGGACATGAAGGAGTAGAAGGGAATGTAATAGCAGACAAACTGGCTAAAAGAGGAGCTTAAACTCCACCGATGGGCCCAGAACCGGTGATATAATTATCTAGAGGCTATGGGAAAGAAAGTACAAGAAAAAATGTTCAAACACTTTCACAGATGGATAGAGACAGTAAGAAGCCCGAGACAGGCACACGATTTCATTGATGGCCTGGATGGACATCTAAGCAGATCACTGCTGGGTCTTGGCAGGCCGGAAGTGAGGTTGTTGGTTGGTCAACTGACGGGACAAAATTCTTTGAAGAGGCACCTCCACCTGATGGGGCTGGAGAACAACCCATTATATCGAAGGTGTAGAGAGAAGGAAGGTGCAACGTCTTTCCATGTCTTATGCGAATGTGATGCCCTCGCCTCACTAAGTTAGAAATATTTGGGACAAGGATACCCTGACACCAGATATATACGAGAGTCTATGTGTCCCATGGACTGCTTCGTTTCGCAAAAAGGCGGGTTTGATGTGAACTGCTGCCTGGACATGGGGCACAGAGGATCTCATGGTTTAGGTGCAGTGGATCCTGCTGGCAAGTCACGCAACCTTCTAATAATAATATGTTCACCTCCTGAGATGGTGCAAACTCGGACTGCATGTATTTTGAGACCAAAATAAAGACATTAAAACGATTTCCAGATACCTCGGCATTAAGTCCTAGAAGAATCAGTCTAGAACTTTTCAAGTTTATAAGTTACTAGGGGTTCCGCCCCTGCTAATTTGGGTTCGATCGCCAACCCCAGCGGTGACCCATGGTGAAGCCAATGCAAACAGATTATTCTATACTCTGATATTTTCACGGTAACGACGAATCTTGCAAATAAACGTTTTTCGGTTCATTGTAGGTCTAACCTAAAGTTATGTCAAGTTTTTCATTCAAATCAGTTGTTTTATTTTATAACATGTAACAACAAAGGTTTAGTTAAATTATAATACAGTAAACATTTTTCGTTGATTTATATTTGTGTTTGCTTTTAGTTTGTTAATCTAACCTAAAAATGCCGTTGGTTGTAAATAATAATAAACTGATTATAAATTTGTTAATTTTTTAACTATTTTATTGCAAGTAAATAACAATTTTTTGTTAAAATGTAGATCTGAACAGCTGTTTTATCAGAATGTTCACTATTTTTACGCTAAAATATATTTTTATAAAGATCCTTTCTGAGTACCTATGTGTCTATGACCCCATAATAATATGCCTTTAAATTTTCGTATGTGTATGTTAAGACGTTTTTGCTCCACGTTGATTCTATCTCAGTCAGTCATTCTGACAGGACGAAGCCTCTTATATATATAGATTAATTGTGAATTTTTGGAACCCATATTCAAAAAACATACAAATTAATTTAGGTACTCTTTAAAATTACCGTTTTTCTCACTAAAACATATTTTATTCAAGACCTCTTATAATGCAGTCTTTCATATTCGTCCCATCCGGTCACATTTTCCGAATACTGTCGAATAAAATGTTATTCAATTTCCCATCTGCGTTAATTAAACGACCCAAGGTCTTTCGTTCCACCGTCGCAGCCCACTATCCGGCAACAAAACTATTAGCATAAACATCCAAATGACAGAAAGGTCATCCGAGGTCGAATGAATAATACATCACCTTCCAAAAGTAATGTTTTTAATTCTATTAAACCTCTTCTAACGAGTTAAGCTTTTATTCGAAAGCGAGGCAACACTTTTGAATGCCAATCTGTTAGAAATGTAATTATCATCTAAATATGCTGTTTTAATTAGTTTTGACGTTAGTGGTACTATTTGGGAGTTTATATAAGAGGGAGATATAAAAAAAAGAAAATGCATGATTAGAAGTATTTTGTAGTCTCGCGAACCAAGGGATCCGTAACGCCAGCTTCAACACAGTATATAGGTGAAACTAAAGCTGTATTATTTACTGATGATACCACTCTGACAATTTATGGAAAAGGGATTAAACATTTAGAGAAATCCTAGTAATTGGTATTAACAATGGCTGAGGACTGGTTTTCAGTTAAGGGTTTAAAATTAAACCCAAGTAAAACACAAATGATTCATTTTGAGGCAAAATGTGTAAGAAATAAAATTGTTTTGCCTTTTTCAGAACTCATTATTACAAGTACGAACTCTTCAAAATTCTTGGGAATAATTATTGTTTAAACTGGAAATGTCATATCCATGCTCTTTTTAATAAACATAACTCTGCATGCTTTGCACTTAATGAAATCTATAAAACTAGCATTTAAGCCACAACTAAAACCACGTATTATGCGTTTACTCACACCATCTGGGGTAGTTTTGTAGAGTCCATAAAATTTGTCGTGTGAAAAAAAAGAAGAAAAATTAATTATTTGTAATTTGCAGTATAGAGATTCACGTAAAGGTATATATTTTAGAAAAATGACATTTGGAACCTTTCCGTGTATTTATATTTTGAACGTTGTGCTGTATTTCAAATCCAACAAGAGTCAGTTAGCACCAACATGGTTATTCCTTCCATCAGCAAATACTACAATACCAACTTCATAGACTGAAGGTGTTTGAACATGGGATGGGGTGTATTACTCAGTTTTGAAGTTGTACAATAGACTGCCTAAGTATTTGTAAGAAATCGATTCTCTCCATGAATTTGAGAAAAACTTAAAAAGGTACCTCACCGATCGTGAATTTTAGTCAGTGAGAGAGTACTTCAACAAGTAGTTTGTGAGGCTATACCATTGTTATTTTGTCTGTAATCAAGTTTTATATCTTGTATATTTATCGTTCAATCTAATTTAAACCATTGTATTTGTGAAAATGTTAATGTATTTTGTGTGTATATAAGTGTAGGACAACCCATATGTATACTTCAGCTTTGCTGAACATTATATGCCGTAAATGAGGCAAATAAATCATAACCATAACCCGCCATATACTCAATGCCCTGATAACCATCTAAACAGTAACCACAACCATGGAGGGAAGAAATTACATTGGTGATAAATGAAAGCAGGTGGAGGCTCAAAACAAGTAATACTAGAAAACACTTCATGAATGGACAAATTGTTAATGTTCTATAACATTATTAAATGTGGTTTTAGCAACATATATAAAACGTATCTGATTTTGGGGTACGTGGGTTAGAATGGTTTATAGGCCTACCAAATTTCATTATGATATTTGTATCTGTTCTGGGGGAAATCGATTGTGACAGACTGAGAAATCTTATAATGGTTACCTTTTACATGGCACGGAACCCTAAACTAAGTTCGCTGTGGTAAATTTTCAGTTCTGTTTGTTTCAACATCTTTTGGCAGATATGACATCATCATGTCACACAATTCTCACTATAAATACGCATTTGTATTTAACCGTTTTCGAGTTACTTAACTTGAACATTTTAAACGGCTTCTATCTTGAAACAAAATAAACATTAAGATTGAATGTTTTTTGATAATACAAACTTTGTATTGCTAAGAATTCTAAGAAAACTCTTTGTATTGCGGTAGTAACATTTTAACTTTTTAATCAGTATATAATAAATGTAAGCGTGGTTCTAACCAATATAACTCCGCCCTCCGCAACCCAATGATGGTTATGTCGTATGGAAGCCAACCATCCCCCATCCATGGAGAAATTTTTGGCTTGGAACTGCAGGAGTTGGTATGGGTGTCAAAAGAGCGCATCACACCATGCAAATTTGTATGGGAAGACGGTGAAGCAGCTGGGAATTGAGGGCCGAGATTGGTAAGATTACTCCTAAATGTTCTAGAAGGTTCCACAATATTCCCGGAATTTTCAAGATTATTCCAGACTCTTGGATAATGTTTTAGAATATTCTAGAATGTTCAATAATGTTCTAGAAAGTTACAGAATTGTTTACAATCTTCTAGAAGGTTCGAGGATGTTGTAGAATGTTCCAGAATGTTATAGAATCTTCCAGAAGGTTCGATAATATTTAATAATAATGTCTTCCGAGAAGATTCAAGAATATTCTAGAATGTTCCAGAATGTTATAGGATCTTTCAGACGGATCGAGAATTTCCCAGAAGGTTCAAAACTGTTCTTGACCATCAAATGTATTTCTTGTTCGGAATGATCTAGAAACAGAAAATGGCCTATGAAGTTTTATACCTGAAAATTGGCACACACTACTCTGAAGTTATATACAGGAAAAAAAAAACATTTGCATTTCGATTATTTGCGTGTAAGGTGTAACATATATTGTTCGTAGATAATATTTTAGCTAAAATGTACTCATAGAGTAAAATGCACCTCAAACGAACTTGCGGAAATCGTGGTTTTTGCGCTTTCTGAGGCATAGCTAATCATGTATGTAAACCTAAATGTGAAATAGATTAATTGGGACGAAACGCACTATTTTTGGACCAGTGAACTCTCAATACTTACCCGATATGTATTTAATTAATTTATTCATATCTGTGAGCGAAGTAGCAAGTACCGCAGCTAGTGCAATATATAAATGGGAAATATGGGAAAATAACCGTTCCCGAACCTTCTTTGATACTCATATCATGAAGTTTCGGAAAGCATTTTGCGATCACTCTGTATATCTAATGATTACAAGTTCTAAACAATCAATACCGTCTAAAAGCGTCATCGTTACAAGAACCTAGTACGGACATAGCAGATAGTAATAGTTATAAAATGTAATCCAGTAAAAACCCAACTTACGAGTAAATGAAATGGACTATATGTGTAATGTGTTATGACAAAACCATGTTTTCCGTCGAGTAAAGTATGTTATTACATTCTATTTAACGTAAAAAACGACTTGTTTATTTATGCTGCTCAACAGAAAACCACATACATAACTATGTAAACTTTTCCTAGGGAAAACTTTTTAATGTTTTATGGTTTTGAAGGAAATATCCAGAGTGTATGTATTATTAAAACGCTCTACAGCTGAACGGAACCTTGTATACATTTACAACAACCTTTAAATTCTAAAACGTTACTTCTATCTGATCATGTTTAACGTTTTAGGCAAAACAAATTTCAAAATAATTCATATCGATCCAAACCATCTAAACCGTTTTATATTATTTAAACTAGTCAACTAACCCAATTTTAGCGAAAATTGAGCTATTGCAGTGTCTCTTGTGGTGAGATCTAAAGTCTGGAGTAAATGAGAACAAGTTTTGGGGTGTCATACAATTTTGTATACATTATGTTCACACTCTAACTACCGATTTTATGCGAATTAGGTGGTACACAGGTTGGTTTTTCTAAGTCGCTCGGTCGAGTTCGTTTCCCAAAAATTTCAACACGAAGCATGTTTTTGTGCAGACGTAAACGTTTTTTGAGATTTTCGTACTGGAATGAAACATTTTGGGGTTTATTTAAAATATTTAATATAGAAGATAATTCTGTACGTGTTTTTACTCGACCTTATAGTCCGTCTGATTCTCCCATAATCGATCAATATGTAGTAAAACACCATAAGAATACTCGCTTAAAAAACAAGTTGTACGGCGCGCCGTGAGCCGGGGCAGGAGGTTGAGGTGCAAACAAATTCTTATATGTAATATATTTCGTCAAGGAGGCAGCTATTCAGTGCCTTCGTGAGTACGCAGACACCTATTATTCTTCTTCGTAAGTAGACAAATTTTTCAAATAGTTGAAACAACAAAACATATAAACTTAGTTTTGGAAATTCGCTCCGCTCACGTCAGCGGTTCATCTGCGTGATCGAATTATTTCATATAACCGGTTGCTATGGTAACACATTTAAAAATAGTCTAGCGAACGAACATCGTAACGATCTTGTTTTTTTTTTGTTTTTTTTGTTTATTGTTTTTTTTTTTTAAATCAAAAGAGAAAAATTCTGATAAATGTGTATTGATAGGTTGAATTTAAAGAAAAAATATAGTTTAGCGCAAATAGAGATTCACGATACATTTACTAAAATACAAAAACAACCTTAAAGTATCACTTTGTCTGTGTGTCACATTCGGTTTTCTCCAGAACGGATACAGGTATCCCAATCAAGGAATTTGTAAAGTTATAAAACATTCTAACCCTCACTCTGATTTGAATAAAAACCCCGAACCACAAAACAAGGAACAAAAACAATAACTAAAAAACTAAATTGTAAGATATGTTTAATACGTTACCCTTATGTACATTTCGATGATATGTAGAGTAGTGTTAAAACCCTCTGAGGATGATGACCATGTCATCGAAATGTACATAAGGGTAACGTATTAAACATAACTTACAATTTAGTTGTTTAGTTATGGTTTTTGTTCCTTGTTTTGTAGTTCGGGGTTTTTATTGAAATCAGTGTGATTTTGTTGCCACAGTGCTCTTTTATTTGTTCAATTCTAACCCTCGTATGTTTCAACAATCCGAACTCAAAAATAACTTTTGGAAATTGAGTACCCCCTCCTCCCAATCAATATATTATCTTACTTTTGTACAAGATATTGTTTGATATTGTTTTAATTAAGGTTATCAGAAAACAATTTTTTTTAGAATTTAGTGATATCCCCTCTAAAAAAAAAAGAAAAAAGAAAAAAAAGTTATATCCTTTTACAGGCACCTACTACCAGTTTTTAATTTATTCAAGTCATGTTTATAAAATTGATTATTTAAATTCATTTTATAAACATTTTAAGGCTGCTAATGACATGGAATTGTGACGCGCTAGTATAACTCCCAAATATCGATTATTTCTTTTAATGAGTCGTTTAAACATGTCCCAAAAAATCTTTTCATTACCAAAACACCTGTTACCTATTAATTTGAATTTATTATTTATCTCATATGCAACACATGTTCTTATTTCGTATGGGAAACTCCTAAAAAATGTTCTTTGTAGTCCCTTAAATAAGTACAACAAAGCCTCCCAAGCCCACCACTTTTTTTACCTCGGTGACCCATAATTTATATTCGTAAACGTAACGGAAAATTAATCCCACATTATTTTCCTATTTCTAAAGAATCTTCTCGTCCGTTAAAATTACAGATTTTCGGGACGAATTAGTCGAGTCAACAATGGGAGGGTGGGTCCGTTGGTGTCGGTAAAAAATGAAATCATTAGGAAAATGTAATGGGTTATTTTGAAATGTTTGGAATGGAAAGACGGGTTAGGGTTAAAGTGGGACATCGGTCGACCTAAATCCGGTGCGGTATTTCCCTTACGTTTATTTTATACGGCTGCATTTCTGGAAAATATGTTTACTTTGTCGTCTGAATATGCAGAAGACGTTTGTACCATTTCTTTATGCCCTTGTGAATGCAATACAAACGTCGTATGTTATTTAAATGTAGGGACATTACGTGTTATTTGTAACTCTGTTTCGTAGGAAAAGATCTGTTAAGAAATTCCACATCTGAACTATAATTTACGTGTATACTTATATTCGTGGCAGCCTGGAATTGTCAACATTTAATAAGGCTTTAGTGAATTATTTCTGATGCAAGATGTAAAACATCCCTCCCTACGGTTTTTCATGCTACTATAATCTTTATACAGTAGATTCAGGAAGAAACTGAGAAACTTTCAGCATGTTTTCTACTAGTAAAAATAAAGAAAAAAGTTAATATAAACAAAGGTTTGGAAATGGTTCGTTTCCTGTTGACCAACACTTTTTTTACAGAATACCTAATATATTTGGATGTAATAAATACATCGAACGCTAATTTTAGATAAATATTTGGTATAGCATCAAATATTTACCCATGTACAAATTACCCATGTACAAAAAGCAGAACGTTTTTCATATATTTTAAAATGTCGGCCGTTTACAATTTTTAAAGTAAAAAAACTCGAAAACCGATAACTTTAAAAAAATTTTTTAAGAAACAAACATTCCCTTTTTTAATGACAAACATAACTATTTCTTTATTGTTTCTATAACTTAAAATATAACCTGGTTATTGGCTAAATCTAAAAATTTAGTAGGTATCTTGGTAGTTGTTTATAACAATGTTAGTTTAGATTGTAAAGCAATTTTAATGATTTAATTTGGATTAAGTCGCACGTCAAGTCACTGTGTACAGAACCATGGTGCTCTTAGTAAACTTTCCAACATATTACTTTCTTTCATATTTGCATATAAGTTTCTATCATAAAAAGAAAGTTTCTCTAGCATTTCCGTTAAAAACATCATGACGAAAAAAAAAGTTAGTAAGACAATTTCACAATTCAGCAACAATCTCGGACTGGTCTCTGAATATAGGTTTAATAGCGATTATTTCTTCATTTGGAACGGAATGTTTTAAACAAAGATGAATAAGTTAGTAGCTTATCTATGGCTACACTCAATTCCAAGTTCACCGTGCAGTAGAAGTTTTACGGGAGATAAAACATGCTACTACCATTACAGGAAACATTACGTTTATTGTCATGCGGGTAGCGTCAGCTGTCCGAGCTTTGCATAGGAGTTAATGTTTTTTAGTTGGGTAGTATCGATGAGACTGTCGTTTGGATAACATGGCTTAAGTGCGCTCTGTATTGCACTTTGAACTTGTAATAGAGTGTAGGGGGATCCGTCACTGCTCGCTTTGCTCACCAACCCCGGCGGCGACCCATGGCAAAGCCAATGTAAATAGA
The DNA here is from genome assembly GCA_018207615.1 of Philaenus spumarius. Classification (NCBI taxonomy): domain Eukaryota; kingdom Metazoa; phylum Arthropoda; class Insecta; order Hemiptera; family Aphrophoridae; genus Philaenus; species Philaenus spumarius. The sequence goes on from JAGFPH010000008.1 coordinate 761,492, forward strand.
TTGTTGTATATTACAAATTTTGATGTTACCAATCAAAGGAAATAATATATTATGTAACACCTGATGTTTATAATTACAGGGAGCCTTTTTTTTTTGCTTTTGCCTAAACTGTTAGTTGTGAAGAATAATTACCTGAATTTAAAGTTGCCAAATTTGTTGCAAATAAACATGTTTTGGTTCATTGTACGCTTAAGCTAAAATTAATTTAAATCAGCTGTTTTATGTATAATATGTAACCATAGATGTTTGAATGGAATTACAGTAGGAATTGTTCGTAGATTTTTGTTTGTGTTTGCTTTTTAGTTTGTTAATCTTACCTAAATAATCTGTTGTGTAAAATAATAAAGTGATTCTACATTTGCTAAGTTGGTTTCTATGGTAATGAATGTAAACAAACATGTGTTACTACGAGTTTGATCCAAACAGCTGTTTGGTCTGATAAAGGGTCAGGGTGAACTCCCAAAATTCCAATATTTTTCCGACTTAAAATACAAATTTTGGAAAATCTTAGTGTGCGTTTATGACCTCATAGAATATACCTTTAAATTTTCGTATTTTTGTATCTTAAGTACCTAGTTTTTGCTCTACGTTGATTCTATGTCAGTCAGTCATTCAGGACAAATTCGCTTATATATAGAGAGAGATTTTCAAAAAATATCTTTTAAAATCCTGATACAACAGTTAGTAGACTAGGGTTTTTTGCCTTTAAACCCCAAAAAAAAAGTACTGTTGTGTAAAGTTTAGTTAAAATCGATTTGTCTTTGTGTGCATTAAATACGTTTTCAATGTAGCGACACTAAAAAGTGTAACTATAAGTAAGTGGGTATAATTGTGTTATCTATTATTCAACTCTTAGACACATAAACCATGCATATTTTCGTACAATTACGTAATGGTTAGTTATTCAATGAGTTTCTTCCGGCTTCAGCGGCTCTGAAGAGCTCTAGAGCTCGAGAGGTTCACGTCGTTTATTCCTAGAGTAAATAAACAATAATTACATTCGTGGTGCATTCAGTGCTGATTAGAAACAACTTAGAAGCAACTCATACATGGTTTAAGCTCAACACTAGGTATGAATTCTTTAATTAAATTATAAATTCAACACAATAACTAAAAGACTCGAGTAACACGACTGTTGACCTTGTCCCTGCGCGGGAACTACGAATGCCTAAATAGATCAGCTGTAAGCAATGCAAATTGATAAAGAATATTTGACAGAAAGGCTGTGGTGGGGCATAATTATTGTATCTTATTGATAGATAATCTTACTACGATCCCACCCTCGTTGCAATACAAATTACACATGTATATCTGATAATTATATTGTGTTATATGTCAAAAGCATTTTCGCAGTAAGTCTTTGGTAACTTTTGAAAAATATATCCGAAACATTATCAACATTACACGATTCATTACAGAGCTAGTAAAAAAGAAAATATCTGTGCTTTTTCAATAAATTCGAAAACTTATAATATAAAATAAAAGTGAAGATTATTGAATGAACGAATGAACGATAAAATAGACGACAGTAAATATTATTTTAAGGGTACAAACTATTTCGTATAAAACAACAGGTTTATTCAGGAAAAAACGGATAAACTTTCAGGACGTGATCTACTAGTGAAAAAAAGACAAAAGTTTATATAAACTTAGGTTTGGAAATGCTTCGTTTTCCCGCTATCCACCTTTTTTTACAAAATACGTAATATTTTTGGATGTAGGAAATATGTTGAATGCAAATTTTGGTACATGTATTTGGTATGACATCATTTAGCTTTCTACAAAAAAAAAAGAATAAAAAAAGAAGAACGTTTTTCACAAATTTTTAAAATGGCGGTAGTTTAAAATTGATACTGTAAAAAATCTCAAAAACCGCTAATTCTACAAAAGAATTTCAAGAAACAAAAAATTCATTGTTTTAATGACAAACATAACGGTTATCAAAAATTATTTCTGTAATTTTAAAAATAACTGAGTTATTAGCTAAAAAAAAAATATATATATATCTTGGTGTTGGTCCATTAATATATTTTCGAGATATTTTACATTACCAATTTAAACGGTTGTCATTCTGAAAATATATAAAAACAACGTTTTGTTTTTTTTTACATTGGTAAATATGTTATACCAAATATATATCCAACATTTACGTTTAAAAAATGTATATTTCATACCTAAAAATTTTGTATTTAATTAATAGCCTAATATTCAGTGTTAAGTGATACATATTTTGGAGAATTAAACATTAATTGGAAAAGGTAGACAGCCAGGTACAAGCTTAAAGAGTAACGGTGTCAATCAGAAAGAAACCCAGACTCTTTGTCCACCTTTACAAAATATTTTTGTGTCGACCCTTCGTTGGAGTGTACCAGGACTCTCTGTCTTACAATCGACGCGACGGTAGGAACCTTTGGTGAATGACTCAACCACTCACTTCTACTGTTATCTCGCTGTTATTTCTACTATTCTGCTGTTTTTGTTAGAAATAAACTTGTAAAATGAATTATTCTTAGTAATTTTTTCCTAAACCTAATCGTTTATAAGCTTAGGCTATCAATAGAACGTGTAACAAATTTATTAAGGGTATTAACATAATGTACGTCGATATATAACACTGTCCTATTGTGAAAGTTCAACCGACTTTGTGACTTTGTATCCGACAGTAGTCATGGGCGTCAACAATGTCAATAAACGTCTGCCCTTCGGTATTATCACTGGGTGGTAAGGTCTGACCTTATTGTCGGCAAAAACAAACCTTAAACTCTAAAACCTTTCCTAATTTAATACAAATGTGGAAGCGGCTTCCTTTCACTGCTTTTGGAATGCCTTGGCAACTAATGGCCAGTTTAAGTATAATTAGAGAAAGGTTCAAGAAGTGACCTTGCATTATATTATTCTTTACAACTACATTGTTAAAGGCAACTGTGTACAGTACAACAATCTTGACGAAACTAACATATACGATTATCCCACTATGAGAATTTATGTTGGTTTAGAGTGTGTGAAAGAGATACTTCAATAATTCGATCACGCAGATGAACCGCTGACGTGAATTTAGCGAATTTTCAGAGTTTCAACCAACTATTTGGGAAATTGGTCCATCCTCACATGCGCTGAAAAGCTGAATGCATGTACGAAATATATTAGTAAAATCTGTTTGCACCTAAGTCTCTAGCCCCGGTTCACGCACTGCTTCGATTCGCTCGCATTAGAAAATCTTGCTTTGCGAGTTTGCAATCGACCTTTCGGAATCAGATTATGGACTGCTTCCCTTCGCTTCGGTAAAATCTCCCACGTGGATTTGAACCGGCTACTTTTATGGTATTTTACGTTTTACCATTTTTGGGGGGAATCAGACGAGCTATAAGGTCGTGTAAAATAACAAAACGTGCAGAATATTCTCCTATATTAATTTGTTAACAGCAAAATCTTTCCTTCTGGTACGAAAATTTAAAAAATTTTTAAAAACATTCTTTCAGTCGTTGGATTTTTTTGGCTTATGACCTCGTCTGAGCGACATAGAAGAACAACGTATTTACCAAATTTGGACCAAATCGGACTTAAAATGCGACCGTTAGAGTGCGAACTTATATTTATATATAATTATTAATGACATCCTGAAACGTGTTTTGGAGACTATGATCTGTGCTCAATGACCACTCCCGAGCTTAGGTCTCACCATAAGAGTCACTGGAACAGCTCATCTTTCCTATGGAAATTCGATAAAAAGAAAGAATTTAATAATATTGTTGTTTGAATTTATTTAGTCCGCAGACGATGTAGCCCTCTCATTAGTACAGTAACTACATGCATAAACGCCTGAACAAACAATTGCAAAACTGTTTGCTTATAATGTTAAAATATACAAGTACAAAAAACATTATTCAGCGCTCTGTTTTGAATTGACCTGATAACCAAATGCGTGTACTGGATGTTTCAGAACTCTCTGACAATACTTTTACGTTTCTGGAACAGGTCAAGTCCCTACTTTTTCACAAAACCGTAATATTGTTTTTGAAGAAAAATCTCCAAAAATTATTACTTCTGGTGAAAAACAAGCTTCCAGTTGTTGTATTTTTGTTGCTAAATAACCCTTTCTAATTTCGAGCGAATTAGAAAACAAACGTGTGTACCAAATTTGCGGCCATTAAAATGCGAACACATATATACATATATAGGCCTATATAACATTTTTAATGACACCCCGAAACACGTACTGAGGACTATGATTGGTGTTCATTGACTATTCTCTTTCTCAGATCTCACCATAAGAGTTACTACAATTTCCCGTTTCCTATGGAAATTCGCTAATAAATACGATTTCAGCTTAACGTTTAAGTGAAATTGAAATTAAAAAACATCTTCGATACTCTGAAATTAGTGGAGCACAAATAAAAATAATAGTGTAACAATAAAAAACACACTACCTAGATTATTGATATCGGAATCTTGAAAAGTAGTTAACGGTATTAGGTTTATAATTAAGAAATAACCAAACACAAGAACAATGACGAAAACGACAATGAACTAACAAGGTTTTCTGTCCGTATTTCTTAAAATGATTTATCGTGTTGTTTTATTTGAAAACTCTTGATTGACCTATTTCTAAATCAGTTGGATCTTGCCCAGTTTAAACAGTCATACAACAATAGTACATTTTACGAATTTCTTACAGCGTCTTTAAAATAGGTCGTGTTCATTTGTTGACTTTGGCGAGTTCAAAACAATGACGTTGGATTTATTTATTATTGTAAAGTTTATAATCCTGTCGTACATTACATTCTCGATATATAATCTTCTTTCAATAATATTGTGGAAGCATACGCCCGGAAAATTATTAGAAATTAACTCAGTGTTTTCTTCTAAAATATTAGTTCTAATTGTTATTAGCGAATTTATATAGGAAATATGAGCTATTGCAGTGACTCTTATGGTGAGACCTAAGGTCGGGAGTGGTCGATGTTGGTCCCCAGAACACGTTTTGGAGTGTCATTAAAATGTATATAGGGTAAGTTGAGAGAGATGGCCACCGTTTCGTAAAACCTTTGTAAAATCCTTAATTTTAACATAATAAATTTCATTTTTTTTTTATTTATTAGCGTTGTTAATATAGATTTAAGATCTTAATACTTATAGTGTTTGTATTTAAAATTTATTTTAAAAAAATGCATTTTGGAAAAAATGTCAAAGTGGCCATCTCTCTTTAGCTTCGAGGAGAGATGGGCAAGGTGTTTAGGAGAGATGACCACTAGGACTTTAAGATAAAGTAAAGCTGAAATTTAATAAACAAATATTTGTTGATTAATTCTTAAGTTTATTAACGTTAATAACAACGAATTTTAAACAAAATTTTCAGAAATATCCATGATCCATAGTGCAAAAATTAAAAATATCCAAGAGCAAAAAAATTCCATTGAAAATATGTTACTTTAATATGTATTATTGTCATTGGGTTAAAAAATTAAAATTTACAAATCAAGACAACTCTTATTTCTTTAAATTATATTTAAAGCTATTAATTAATCCTTATAACTATTATTTTTATCCGAACAAAGTGTTTAGTCAAAATTGCAAAATGATTGAGAACTGTCTCCCTACAGCTTTGTTGTAACAGCCAAGTTACATGAGTTGAAATGTCTTGATAAGTGGAGCAGCTATCATGAAGCCAATTCTTACGTCGAATGCATTCAAACCATTCGTCATTAGACGTCGTATCCTTGTAGTGGTTTCCGCAAACAAGACAGATGAATTTGAGATCTGAAAAATCCTCAAGAGAATCGGAGCCATCATCTAATACTACTGCATCAACTGGTTGTTTACTGCTACTTGATGACTCTTTGCGGTTACGCTTTATTTTTTCTCCCAGAAGTCGGTTGTTGAACGGTATTCTCAGATTTTGAAGTTTTTTCTTTATCTTGCTTTCTTTATCTTTTGCTTTATTTTGCTCGATATTCTCAACAGATGTCAGCTTAAAGGACCGATTCTACGACGAGAACTTACAGAAGGGGAGTTAGAGATTGAGGGAAATGGTGAAAGTTTTTCCAATAATTTAGATGGAGTTAGGCCTATCACTACTGTCGCTGAGATTTGAGTAGAGCAACATGGCTGGCTAGAGATGATCACAGCTGTAGATTTGTCTGTCTGCTTAGGCCTATATTTTTGTGGAGTGGAACCGCTGGAAGTATTTGCTGATCTATTTTATTTCTCATGTCTGAAGTTTCCTCCGAGTTTCTTTCGATGAGCGTAATCAGGCACCACTTCTGGGTTCAAAGAAAAAATAAAAGTGGCGCGAAAACCTGAGATCCCATTTTTAGCAAAGGAATTTTTGTTCCGTAGAGAAGGATCGGGGTTAAACTGGTTCGAAGGGCAGTAGGCAGGTAGAGGTGGGATTTCATGACAGGGTCGCTAACCCCCACCCCCCAACCAGTGGATTTATCCTAATCTCAGACTCAGTTTTCTTACGGTCGCAGGATAGTGTAGTACTCGTACAAGGGTTTAGTGCGTTGCAATGTGTTCCATGTTCAGTGAAAGGAGATTTAAATTAGTAGTTTATAAGGAATTTAAATACTCAAAAGGTGACAGGACACAATCTGGTCAGAAGTGGCGATTTTCTAGAAGAAAAGTATGTTCGGCGGATCTATTCACGGATGACGTGGATGAAATTTTGTTATAGACAGTGGCTGTACAAAGCCACGAACCGTGTTTCAACCTAAGTAGGAATACATTTCTACACATTACTGAAACCACCTGCTAAATTGAGCAGAACAGGGATTGCGTCTGCTCTCGATCCCGTGACTGCCAATATCACCCGCGACGATGTCACATGCATAAAAAAAACTTGAGCAACGGTAAAAAAAAGAAACTTTTAACTTCTTCTGAAATTTACTGCAGAAACATAACCTTAACCTATTCAATTATTTATTTAATTATTTTAATGGTCATATTGCTTAAGTAGAACTATCTTAAGTTGAACCTTTGTTTTGGCTTTGTATTGTCGGGCCACTTTCCCTCAGCTCTGGTGCTAACCGTCGGACCAGTTTAACCCCAAAATATTGAACGTCGGACCATTCCCGATTTTCCTTTGACAGTCAATGGTTCAAACTTAAAATTGTATTAAAAGCTGTCTAACACTATGAAAACACAAATTTGTTCTTAGTGCCTGGGGGTGTTCCCTATTTTGTCTTCCCCAAGCAAACTTTTGGATCAGCCGTTGACTGGTTGTGCCACCTCAAAACAATAGTCCACGCAACGCCTATGTCTCTAGCTATGACAGTTTCGGCTGTACTTTGATTATGAATCAGTCAGTCAGTCAGTTAAAACTTCTTCTTTTATAAATATACTAGGGGAGACCCCTGCGTGCTTCGCACGCCAACCCTTAATGGAACCTTCTAAAACATATGTTATGTTTTATTTATAATAAAGGTGTAGGATTAATAATAACCTCAAAACTTTTTTTGTTTTTGTGTTTAACGTCCTGCGGTTTTGCACTTAAGGCTAATGAAGACGGGACCTACAGTTTTACGTGGAATCCGAACCACAGCCAATGATGTCTGTTAAGAAACCATTTAGAAAATTATTCGGGGTCAATGGGAATAATTGAACTTTTCCATTGATGGTTGCCATGACGATTGATAAAGCATAACCTCAAAACTAAGATGGTAAATAATGTTAAATGTTCAAATTAAATTATTTCTTATATTTTATAACACCAGTTATAATAATGATTAAAAGAACCAGCAAGGCTTAGGTATACACTTTAAAAATCTAACCTAAAAGCTAGAAATACAAAAATAATTGCTTCAAATTTTGAAATCAGCTGTTAATGGAATTATTGGAGCAAACAGCTACACATTATCTGTTATTTTATTCAACTGGTTGCTATGGTAATAAATGTAAATACATGTGTTGGTTTAACATTCTAGGCCTAACCTAAGAATTTTTTCCGACTAAATTTACAAATTTTTAAATAAAAAAAGGTTTTTACCGAAATGAATTATAGCCTATGTTACCCAGGGATAGTGTAGCTTTTTATTAGTAACACTATTTTTTTAATCGGTTCAGTAGTGCCAGGGATTACCCCCTACATACAAACAAAATACAAACTTTACCTCTTTATAATATTAGTATAGATAAATATTCAGATAAATAAACATAATCCTTGTTCTTCTGGAACTACAACTACTTATAAATGTCAGAACACTGTAAATTGTTTACAAAACGTATAAAATAAAAGAAAGAAAAGTTAATTAATCTCAGAAGCATATACAGTATGTACATTCAAAGACACAGATACTCACACACATTTTACTTATGCTATTATGACATATTTTAACAGTTTAACCAGGAAAAATAGAACTGTTCCATAACCAATGTCAATATGTTAGACAACACGAGAGTAATCGTTCCACTAAAATAGTTGAATAAATTTTTAAGAGAAACTCAACTACACAAACTTTATCTTTACAACAGTGTAGTTTACAAAATGAACTGGTCGCCCATAAATTAAACAAGTACGTTTTACTTCGGTTATATTTTCAATATTGTAATAAATAAAAATATTCATTCAAAACCAAACCACAAACTCATAAAAATCGTGCGATGCTTGCTAATCGCTCATCTGTTTAAATAATGAGCGAATAAAAATAAATGTACCCCAAAGGAGACGAGTTCGTGCCAGGACGTATCAAAGTGACGAGTTGGTACTTTATCGTCTCAGACGGGACGTATGGGAGGTCCGATATTGGCGACCTGAGTCATGTACTAATGGCACAGTCTAATAACACACTATACCGAGTAAAAGCATGAATTAACGTTCAAAACAAACAATCATAGAATTGGATCAACCTCGGCTTATAAAGATAGCATTGTGTCAGCGGTCGTGATACTGAAACAATAAATTAAAAGAAAGAAAACCGATTTAAAAGCAAACAATGAAGACGGAATCTAATCTCCGTCCGCGCATAACTTACAAGAATAAAACGCGACAGCGTTCAACACAGTTTTAAGAAACCGCCTCACTTCCAACGGGATTATAATTATCCTATATTTTTCCCACGAAGTCTGTTCATTGATTTTCGACCTAGTTTAGGTCCGACAGCTGACAACAGTATTCAGAGTTTCAGACGGTAATAGTCCACAATACGGATATGATTTGCGATAAATCGCTTTTGTTTGTTGTGAATTAATTTCGCCTGTTTGAATATGAAACACCCTAGTCTGTGTATAGAAGGAACGGTGAACAATGGTACGCGAGTCGATACAATGACGAAGGGAATAATGAAACTATTGGAACGGCTAATGTAGGCATTCGGATAAAATAGAATTGAAATTCACTTTTCGCGTGTATGATCGCAATTCAATGTGTAACTTTGTATAATGCACTGATTTTGTTTGAAATACTACTTACAACAAATTGTATTGTTTTAAATTTGAATAGAACGTGTTAAAACTTTAATAACAGATTTTGTATTGGAAAATATCGTAATAGCCTATAATAATTTCATGAAAATACGATTAAAAGATTTTTATCATGCCTACACATTCCGGCATGGATAAAGTTCTATAAAAGGGGAGTGCAAAGATACTTTCAAAATCTCAAATTGTATGACCAAGTGTATTTAGATGGCGTGAAATTGTGAATCGATAAAATAATATCTAAACTGCTGACGAGAGTTGAGCGAATTTCCAAAATTAAGTTTATATGTTTTATTGATTTGGGAAATTGGGAAAAGGCGCTGATATTTAGTAGATTTTTTTTGCACCACCGCCTCCTGCCTCGGCTCAAGCGTTGCTTCGCTTTGCTATTTTACACCTCCAATTTGTGGCCTCGGATCAGAAGCTGCCCCTACGGTAAAATCCCCACGTGGAATTGAACCGAAAAACCAAATATGCAGAATAAAATCCTACATTTTTTTTATAAAACCCGAAAAAAGTTTCATTGTAGTACGAAAAATCTAAAAAAAATATTAAAAAACGTGATTTTGAGCGATAAAACCAACGTGTGTACCAAATTTGGTCGTAAAATGCTGCCGTTAAAGTGAGAATATATACGTACATTTTAATGGCACCCCAAATCAGACTAAATTTTAACTATACCAAAAATCGTTACCAAAAATCTACAAAGAAGGAAAACAAATGCGGCCTATGTATCTGGAATCAATTCACCTACATATTTTATCATGTGTTTGTAAGTAATGTTATTAATATCCATCTCTCTGATAGTGAATACCTAGTGTCGTTCGATGTTGTGTCCCTATACCCTAGTGTACCGAAACCATGGAACTGATCAAATGTTGGCTCAAATCCACCTTTATTAGTGGTCAAGAGGTTAATGATTATTTATTACTTTTAAATTTATGTATGTCACAAATCTGTTTTCAATTTAATAATAAGTTCTAAGTTGAGAATAACGGCACGGTTATGGAAAACCCTCTATCAAGTTTTCTCGCTAATTCTTTATAAGTAATTTTGAACTAAACAACAAAAAACCTGGCTTACTTCCTTCGTGTTTGACTTTATGTTGACGATATATTTGTAGTGATTAATTTTTTTTTACTTCAAAAAACAATTGTATTTTTAGTTGTAGGTCATATGTCACTGAAGATGACTACTTTGTCGTTGAAACGTGTTTAAAAATTAAACGTATTTTTGTAAACATTGTGTTCTGTGTTTTTATTTTTTGAAATAATATTTCCCACTATATACTAGTCAAACCCGATTATATTTATAGTAAGCAATGTTTCAATTAAAAACATTTACAGCATTAGCCTTTTTGTTACACTTACAAGATATGCAATTTTGAGAAGTATTGGTGCCTAAACCAAAAAGTATTTGCAAAGGTGAGCTAAACTGTTAAATATGTATTAAAATAATTTGTAGTAAAAAGGACCGACATCACATTACGGGTTTCTTGCAACAATAGGTTTTACCTTACCATGTGAACACGTAGAGTACCGTCCATCTGATTTGGGATCGTTTAAAGATGCATACTATTTATTGTTTTAAAAACATTCATACTAAAATAATTATTGTTCCCTAATCGAGTGAATATTTTTTGAATTACATTTTAATTTCGTGTTAGCGTACCTGACAACATCAAGGACACATTTTTAATCAGACCTTATTAGGCCTAATAGATCAAGTTTACCATTATTCCTCTAAGGATTTTAACCAATATAACTCAGGTGCGCAGGTCCTTAGATTCAGAGCAGATGATTTATTTTGGCAGCTGCAATTATAAACAATGCCAAATCGAACTGGGCCTCGACACCCAAAAACTAATTTAAAAACAAACCGTAAAGTTTTGTAATATTTTATGGGTACATTTAGAAAACGAGCATTATTTACTAAACACAATCACCGGTTAAACGCATCAAATTGTTTATGTCCTGGACGAAATTAAAACACATAATACGAAATCCAATCAAACGAATATTCAATAAAAGCAGATGGATGAGTTCATAATTCAACACGTGTTTATAGAGTCGACGACCCACTCCGCAGTTTGGTTTTTTATCGCCAACCGGACAAAAAAATCTTCGCCGAAAGACTTCAATTATTGCGCCTAAAATTAAACTTACGACCTCCCTGGAAGCTGTTTTTTTAATTAAAACGAAAATGAATTAATAAATAACGACTTACGATTAATACATGTCAAAGAGTGTACAAGGTTTGTCTAAATAGATTCGTTGGTTGCACCCAACCTTGTCGAGTCGTAATTGTAAAGGCCATTTTATTTTTTAACTACATTGGTGGGGGTGTTTACTTTGTGTGTTATTGAAAAAACATAAACTCCCGAAGATAAACCCAATATTTTTTTTTAATAAACCGAAAGGAACTACAGCTAAAATATATTATTTTTACGTTTTTCGTTTTGATTGATTTTGGAGGAACCAGATGGGCTATAAGGTCGTGTGTAAAAACAAAACTTGCATAATAGTATTATATATTTATTTGTTTAGATAATTTGAGGTATCACAATTAATTAGTATGTGTCCATTATACATTTTTGAGTTGTGCTAGTTGGTGAAGGGAGGTGTTTTGGGTTACAAAACATATTTTTAAAAAAGGTTTTATAAGGTTACTCCATAAATAAGATAAATGTCTTTGGATAATATATCTTTCCAACTTTTTAATAATAGAAGTGATAATATTTTCGAAAACCCACCCAGCACTTTATTCAAGTCTTTTTAATTAAATATTTGTAATGGGTAAAAAGATTTTCCGTTCCGCGAAAATTGACTGTGCGAAGACGGATAAAGAGTTCCGTCTTTTCATTTAATTAAAGATACTGAACTTGAATTAGGTTCCAATACTTTGAGTAGTTCTTAAAAATGTCTAACTTCACTAAAACATAAGAACGATCAACATTCGTTCATCCAGTACGTTCGAAGGACTTTTACCCCCTCCCCCAATTTTTATTGGTCCGGCTTTGCGTTCTCAATACAAATATCGACCATAACTATTTTCTCTTCGACGTCAATTGGTCTCAACGCCTGTCCATCGTATTTTATAGCACGATAAATCCTCAACATCTGGAGTTCGAACTCGGGTAATGTGTGTTCGAATTGCGCCTCTCGTATATAAATTCCTAATACCGGTTCTCATTCAAAAGCTGTTTCATTTTAAATAATCCGGGAATGGAATTGTTGAACATATTTAAAATGTAAACTACTCGGGCGTCGGAATATTGTATTTGTTTGTTGAAGGAATTACGGACTGTCAACAGGTTTAAGGGTGGCTTACAAAGTTACGTACTAGAATCATATGACACAATTAGTGGTTATATTGTAAAACAGCAAAAATAGCGATACGAAAAAGATTCCTACAGCAGTTTTTTAAAATATAAAATAACAAAGGTAAAAAGACTATCTGATGGTAATTATCGAGCCTCCATTACACGCAATTAATTCATAAAAGGATTTTAGATTCGAGTTCCCAGCCCTAAAACCAGCGGTGTCTGGCGAATTATTAGTTTGCGGTTAAAAAATATCGGTCTCTACGGAAAAAAATGTTTAATACCAAACTTTAAAATGTCCTCTTTTAGACTTATTTTACTACGATTTGGCTGTTTTGAGACACCACTGAAAAGCATATAATGGGATAGAATAGGGTTATAGATTGGAAAAAGGAAATTAATTATAATTGAAAAAGTATAACAATGTTGTCTTTCGTATTAAAAAACTTCATTTACTAACAGGAGGTAAACAAACACACAAAGGAAGAAACACACATTGTTATCAGATCTATCAACAATAAACATGAAAGCTACCTGACAGTATTTCCAAATCTATCAACATTAAACACTTAAGCTACCTAACATTTTTGCCAGATCTATCAACACTAAACACGAAAGCTACCTGATAGAGTTGCCAGTTCTGTCAACATTAAAAACTAAAGATTACTGACAGTATTTCCAAATCTATTAACATTAATACTGGAAGCTACCTAACATTGTTGCCAGATATATCAACACTAAACACGAAGTAGAAACCTAGTAGTGTTGCTTTTTCATTGTATTTTTGGAGGGTTACCAAATTCATATTTCATGGAAATACCTTTTTATTTATTTTACACTAATATTTTGCATGTAGTTGGTGCATACAATCACAGGAGTGGCAGTTTCAAGTGTCGATTTTTGGAGGATTACTCAATATTAAATCTTATTCTACGATAAAATAAAAAA